>PVKS010007448.1:0-72866 GCA_004027875.1 Aplodontia rufa | reverse complement strand
AAAAAAAAAAAAAAAAAGAAAGAGGGACATAGAAAGAGAGAATCAATTTTGTTTAGTTTTTCATGTGACTTTTGTTGCTCCAAGACTTCCTTGTGTACGTGGTGCTGGGGTTTGAACTCGTGTACTCGCACATGCCAGGCAAGCGCAGCAACTGCTGAGCCACCTCTCCAGCCCCATCTTGTTCTAAATTCTTGACCTGTATTTAGATTTCATAAAATTTATAGTTGAAATAGTAGCCCCAAATACTCAAACTATATCTAAACCTTTTTTTCTTTTCTTTTTTAAAGAGAAAGTGAGAATCAGTTTTATTTTTCATCGGGCCTTTGTTTCTCTGACATTTAGTTGTGTATGTGGTACTGGGGATCAAACCCAGGTCATCATGCATGCCAGGCAAGCACTCCAATCGCTGAGCCACCGCTCTAGCTCCTTTATCTAGACATTCTTAAAAGTTTTCCAATAACTGAATTGAGTACCAAAACTTTGTCTTTTACTGTGAATACCTACATTGACAAAATGATTCATCTTTATCAGAAGAATTGACTTGAGTTTAAAGCAAAACCATCAATTTTAGAACTATCTGGGGCTAGAGATGTAGCTCAATGGTAGAGTACTTGACTAGCACGCGTGAGGCCTTGAGTTTGATTCCCCAGGACTGCAAAAATAAATAAATAAAATTTTATCAGTCCATGTTGAGTTCACCAACTTTGTGTCACCTTAGTTTTATTCACATTGAATTCAGAATAGCATTGTATAAGTTGAAAAACAACTGTTAAATTGTCAATTTTTTTTTTAAAGAGGAACAGTAAGAGAGAAAAAGAGAATCAATTTTATTTAGTTTTCCATGTGATTCTCATTGCTCTGACACTTAATTGTGTATGTGGTACTGGGATTCAAACCCATGTCCTCATGCATGCCAGGCAAGTGCCGTCACCGCTGAGGCACTGCTCCAGCCCTAAAATTGTCAATATCGACAAAGTATTCTTTCAGATTTTTCTTGTAGCTATTTTTTCAGTGCTCAATACCCATACATGGCTAGTGGTTACTATACTGGACACTGTAGTTCTAAAAGCTTGGTGATAGCAGCTGCCACTGCTTCCCCCTCCCCCAGTATACTCAATACTGCTGTTGGTCCCTTTATAAAAATCTCAGTAGGTGTGCATGGTATCATGTCTCATTGAGGACAAACCCAGCCTGTGGCTCCCTGTTTTCTGTGCAGGTGTGTGTAACTGGTGCGTGCACCGTTTTGACCATCATTGTGTTTGGGTGAACAACTGCATTGGGGCCTGGAATAATAGGTACTTCCTCATCTACCTCTTGACACTGACAGCATCGGCTGCCACCATAGCCATTGTGAGTGCTGCATTTCTGGTCCACCTGGTGATAATGTCGGATCTGTACCACGAAACTTATATTGATGACCTTGGACACCCTAAGGCTATGGATATAGTCTTTCTTATTCAGGTAATTATGCAGTGGATTTCTGAAATCAGGTTTCAGAATTAGAAAAAAGACATTTCATTTCCCAGTAAAATCATGAAGATATTAGTTTTCTTAAAAAATTGATAGAAAATTTGCATACCATAAAATCCACTTCTATGTGGCTCAGTGGTTGCTGTTCTTGCCTAGCATGCACAAGGATGCAGGTTCAAACCCCAGCACCACGTGCACAACAAAGTGTCAGAGCAATGAAAGCCACATGAAAGGTTCTCTTTGTCTCTCTCTCTGTGTCCTTCTCCCCCTCTAAAAGTATATATATATTTCTTTCAGTAGTTTTAGTGTATTCACAGAGTTGTATATCCATTACTACTATATCATTTCTGAACATTTTATTATCCCCAAAAGAAACATCCTATTCCCTCCTCTTGCGTGGGGTCCTGGGATCTTTTTATTTTATTTTTTGTTTTTGTACCAAGGATTAAACACAGGGGTACTTAATCACTGAGCAACATCCCCAATCCTTTTTTTTTTCTTTTTTTTTTTTTTTTTTTGAGACATGGTCTTACTACGTTGCTCAGGGCAGGCCTTGCTAAATGACCAAGGCTGACTTTGCACTTGTAAGCCTACTGCCTCTTTCTCCTTTGGCCAGGTTTTTATATATTTTCTGTCTTTATGAATTGATTTCTGGACATTTCACATATATGGCCTTTTCAACTAGCTTCTTTATAGTAGCATAATATTTTCAAGGTCCATGTTATAGCATGAATCTGTCATTCATTCATTTTAATGACTAAATAACATTCCATTGTATTATATGCCACCTTTTATTCATAAGTTGATGGACATTTGGATGTTTCTACTTTGGGGCTATTTTTTTGAAAAAAAATGCTGCTATACAAGTTTTTATATGGACATATCTTTTTTTTCTTTGTTACGTATTTAGGGGTAGAATTGCTGGATCATGTAGTAACTCTAATTATTTAAAGAACTGCCTGACTTTTTTCCAAAGTGTCTGTACCACTTTACATTCCCACAAGTATGAAAGTTCCAATTTCTTCTCATCCTCACCAACACTTTTTATTACCTGTCTTTAAAAAAATAAAAGTAAAAACTTTGTTTGAGAAGGAAGTCTGGCTGAGTTCCACAGGCTGGCCTTGAACTCGAGATGCTCCTGCCTCAGCCTCTGCGTGGCTGGGATCAGGTGCGTTTAATCACACCTGTCTCTTTGCTGTGGTCAGCCTAGTGGGCATGAAGTGGCGTCTCACTGCAGTCTGGCTTGCCTTTCTGTAGTGATGCTGAGCGTCTTTTCATGTGTTTTACTGGCTCTTTGTTTATCTTCTTGGAGAAATATCTATTCAAAACCTTTGTCATTTAAAAACTTTGGTTGCCTTATTATTGTAAGAGTTTTTTATCCTAGACTATTATCAGATAATTGAATAGATTTCGAATATTTCCTCCTGTTCATCAGCTGTCTTTTCACCTTTTTGATAGTTTTTGTTTGTTTTGAAA
This sequence comes from Aplodontia rufa, assembly GCA_004027875.1. NCBI lineage: Eukaryota > Metazoa > Chordata > Mammalia > Rodentia > Aplodontiidae > Aplodontia > Aplodontia rufa. The sequence goes on along the minus strand of PVKS010007448.1, from coordinate 69,920 downwards.
CAATTTTGTATTTTGATGAAGCTCAATTTGTTTATCTTTTTCTTTTGGTGGGGTGTACTGGGTATTGAACCCAAGGTCTCTCTTACTGAATTACATCTCCAGCCCTTTTTTAAAGATTTTTTTTTAAATTTTTATTTTGAGGGTCTTACTGAGTTGCCCAGGCTGGCCTTGACCTTGGATCCTCCTGCCTCAGCTTCCCAAGTCACTGGGATTACAGTCATGCACCACCATGCCCAAATCCAACTTTATTCTTTAGTATGTGGATATCCAGTTGTCCTGGCAGCATTTGTTGAAAAGACAATATTTTCCCAATTATTTTGGTGCTTCAGTTAAAACCTTTAAAAAAACTCATCTTTTCTCATCAGATCCATGTCTTCTCTTTTAACTTTAGTTAGGAAGTCTCCTTCCTGAAGAGTTTTGATGAATGTTTACTTCTCTTTTCTTCTGAATTCCAAAAATATTGAACTTTTTCTAAGTTCTTTATCCTGCTAATAACAAAAATAACTTATGTAAATTCAAGTAGTTAAAAAAAATTTTTTTAAATAAAAAGTAAGAGTTAATTACTCCCCCAGCTTCAGTTCCACTTCCCAGAGGCATACACTTTGATAATTGGTGTGTATATTTCCAGGCTTTTTCCTACATTTATTCATTTGACCATGCACCTTCACAGAGTCAGTTGTTTTACACAAGTAAGGTTATAATGTGGCCAGGTGTGGTGGCACATGCCAGTAATTCCAGCAACTCAGGAGGATAAGATAAGAGGATCAAAAATTTAAGCCAGGCCAGATGTGGCGGTGCACACTTGAAATTTCAGTGGCATGGAAGGCTGAGGCAGAAGGATCACAAGTTTAAAGCCAGCCTCAGCAACCTAGTGAGACCCTATCTGAAAATAAAAATAAATAAAAAATGAAAAGGGCTGGGTCTGTAACTCAGTGATAGTGTGCCACTGAGTTTAATCCACAGTACTGGGGAATGAGGGGAGATGGATTACATTGTGATCCTTGCACTTTGCCATTCTTATTGGGCAATATATCATAATTTTTTCAAAATCAGTACATAGAAATAGCCTTGGTCTTTAATGACTCTTTATTATGACTATCCCATAGTTTACTTTTCCTTATAGAGGGACATTAATTTATTTTGGGAAGAGGAGCTGTTAGTTAGCACCAACATGAATATCCTTGTCCTTATACATGTATTTTTGTGGTCAGATTGTTTTCAGCCAGAGGTTGGTTTCTCTTGTTCATCTGTGTTTTATTTTGGTGCATGAACTAAGATCTATGTTTATTTTATAAATTGTTAATTGGCATAGCACCATTTCCTGAAAAGTCTTTCCCTCTGTGAACACTTCATTCATCTCACAGTAAGCATCTGCACACCAGGTTGATTCCTGGGCTATCTGTGGGTGCTGATTATGGTTCGGTGGATTAGATTTGGGTGCAGACAGGTGAGCTGAGGTAGTGGCTGTGGTGCGTATGTGTACCAGGTCAGGGCAAGTGGGTGTTGACCTTCGTGGATGTCACCGTCCACTTCCTAACATTCTGCATCTTCTTTGCCCCAGTACCTGTTCCTGATGTTTCCAAGGATTGTCTTCTTGCTGGGCTTTGTCGTGATGCTGAGCTTTCTCCTGGGCGGCTACCTGTGCTTTGTTCTGTACCTGGCAGCTACCAACCAGACCACAAATGAGTGGTACAGAGGTGACTGGGCCTGGTGCCAACATTGTCCTGTTCTGGCCCCACCTCCATCAGCAAAGTCTCAAGCCTACCAGAACATTCACTCCCATGGGCTTTGGAGCAATCTTCGAGAGATCTTTCTGCCTGCTGTTCTGTATTATGAAAGAAAGAAGAAATAAGAATGGAAAGAGTGTTACTGCCTTTTAAATGTAGTATATTTATGTATACATACAGATACTTATTTTCTCAGCGTTGTTGTGGTTTCTGCTGTGTACTTATTAATTAGCTGTTGTGGTTTCTGCTCTATTTCCCTCCCCCTGCTTTCAATGGGGAAGTGAAAACTGGTGTGTACTGAGTAGTGCCTGACCTTTGCCAGCTACTATAGCAGATATCCTGTTTGCTTATCTTCGGCTGGAGCTGAGCACCTCTGATGTTTTGGTGTCAGTGTCAAGAGATGACTAGTCTGAGGCTCCAGGTCACAATAAGACCTTGGTCTCTCACTACACCCTAGGCATATGGGCAGGGAGGGGCCTTACAGCTTTGTGTCCTGAGTCTCATTGACTAAATATTTTGGGGTTGTGCCTGGCTGTACTCTCTCTTACACTCTTCCATAGTCTGTCCCTCCCTGTCAGGGCATTTTCTTTGCTTTACCCAAATCCACACCCAGGCCTGCCTTCCAGCCAGTACACTGACCTACTCAAGCACATTCCTGTACATGTGGCTTCCTTCCTTGCCCTCCACTGGCGTCTGGCCATAGTCAAGTCTGCCTTGTTTAAAAATTCCAGAAGTAAACTTCGAGCTAGATTGGTGCACAGAGAGGAATGCTGCAAAAGAGGCTTATATAAAGTGCTGGTGGTTTTTAGGTTGGCAGAGTTTTCAGAAGCATTAGGCAAGTGGGCTGGACTTTGCAAGCTAGGTAACTCCCTGGCCCTCCCAGGCTAGACCAAGGAGCCAGTAGCCAAGGATGCCAGGCATATGGAGAGGACTGGGGGAGTAGAGACCCTGGGGACATAAAGGTTGGTGGGCAACTGAGGGAAAGGAATGCCTATTTCAGGCATCATCTGTCCTGGCAGCCAATGGGTTCAGAGAGGATGAAACTTTAAGACGAATGGCTGGGACAGGTGGGAACCCTAGTCCACAGGCCCCATGCCGAAGCCCTGTACTACCGCCCTGACCTTGCTGGTGGAAAGCACTTTTGGGAGCACCAGGCGCCTGGTAAAGCCTGGAGGCGCGCTCACCGGCGGGTGTGGCTGCTCTCTAAGGCGCGCTCCCCGCCCGAAGCGGTCTCCAGGCCCGGGGGCGGGGTCTATCTCCGCCGCGCGGCGCCCCTCCTGCTTGCCGACCAGACTGTGCCACCAGAGGGCGCCCTCCTGAGCGCGCGCCCGGGGCCTGCGCGTGGCCCCTGCGGGCCGCCGTCGTCGCCCGGCATTCCGCCGCCGTTCCGCTGCGCGGCGTCCGCTCCTGCGGCTCTGGGCGGCGCCGCAGTCGGACCCCGGGCGCCTGCTGGCCGCCGGCGGCGGTGGCGACGGCCCCCTGAGCGGGCCGGCAGCAGGTAGCGGCGGGCGGGCAGGCGCCGCTGCCCGGCCTGGGTGGGGGCGGAGGCCAGGTCGCGCCTCTTTGTCTCCACAGGCGGCAGCGCGTCCCCGGCTCCCGGGCGGAAGTGGGACGCGCGGGCGCTGGGCCGCGGCGGCCGCACCATGAGCGACATCCGCCACTCGCTGCTGCGCCGCGACGCACTCAGCGCTGCCAAGGAGGTGCTGTACCACCTGGACATCTACTTCAGTAGCCAGCTGCAGAGCGCGCCGCTGCCCATCGTGGACAAGGGCCCCGTGGAGCTGCTGGAGGAGTTCGTGTTCCAGGTGCCCAAGGAGCGGGGCGCGCAGCCCAAGGTGCCTGCCCAACCAGCCGTGCCCTTCCCTTCGGTGACACGCGCTTGCCAAGCTGCTGGGTTCTCGCTTTTGACCTTGATCCTGCAGCACCCCCCTCAGCCCCTTGCCCTGCAGTCCTGTGGCTTTGCACAGCTGGGTGCCAGTTTTGCAGGTGCATGACAGCCTGGCTCAGAAGTGTCTAGGAAAGAGACTTTGGGGACTGACTGCTTACCTCTCTAAAGGCCACTTGTCTAGAGTCCTAAACCGTGTGGCTTCCGAGATGATACTTAATGAGATATATATGACTTTTCCTGAGCTTAGCAACAGAGTTCAGCTCCCTGGGACGCGGGTTTCAGATGGGTAAAAAATACCCTAGGGTGACTAACGGGTTAATGGTTCCTGCTTTCTCACTGTGGGTTTCTCGTCCTGGGTTTGTTTTACAGAGACTGAATTCACTTCAGGAGCTTCAGCTTCTTGAAATCATGTGCAATTATTTCCAGGAGCAAACCAAGGACTCTGTGCGGCAGATTATTTTCTCATCACTTTTCAGCCCTCAAGGGAACAAAGCGGATGACAGCAGGATGAGCCTGTTGGGAAAACTGGTGTCCATGGCAGTGGCTGTGTGTCGAGTCCCAGTATTGGAGTGCGCAGCCTCCTGGCTCCAGGTACTGCTCCCCAGAATTCCTAAAAAACGGTTTACTACCAGGGACCTTCATTTAAATGGATTTCTGGACGGCTCTTTTCACGTGTATTGGGTTCTATTACTGCCTTGCATACTGATAGCTGTGCTTCTGTCCCATTATATACAGAGTATGACAATCCTTGGGGACATAGTAGTTTGTAATGGTAAGTTTTTATTTCATGAAGAAAATAAAGGCTCCATCTTCAGAACAAGTGAAAAATCATTTAAAGCAGTTTTTTTTAAAGAAAGGGGGAGAGAGAAAGACAATCAATTTTATACTTTTATCATCTGTTTTCTGTTTCTTTGACACTTAGTTGTGTACGTGGTGCTGAGGTTTGAGCCTGGGTCCTGAAGCATGTCGGGCACGTGTTTTAACTGCTGAGCCACTGCTCAAACCCAAAAAAATCATTCTTAGGGGAAAATGATAAATGAGAACAGTAGCATGCAACCTCAAAGATGGGGTTTTATTTAAAAAGATCAATACATATTATGTTGTAGCAGTGCTTACCCATCCTTAGAAGGTAGTTTTCTGTACAGTCAGTAAGTAGGTGAATTGTTTTGCATAGATTTAGGGTGACATCACATAGTTGATAGGCTTTCTAGTAGACATGTTGAAGGAAGAAGTATATATTTACAATAGGTTTAGCGTTAGATGATATTTTGGAAGATTCATTCTGTTTTGCTTCTCAAGATCTGAAAAATTAATAATCTACTTAGTTATTGACCAAAATTTTCTCTAATCTGTTTTGTAGCCAAGCTAACACTTTACTATATTCAGTTTCTTAAACCTACTTCATTCCCAGTACTTGAAAATTAAAAAACTTTGAGGTGCTGGCGATTGAACCCAGGAGGTTCATGCTAGGCAAATGCTAGGCAAATGCTCTACCACGAGCTACATTTCTGTGGATATCCCAATTTCTGGGACATCCAAATTGATCTTTGGTATTTCAGGATTCCCTCTATCCTTTGACAATCTAGAAGTTTAGCATCTTCTAGTTTTTTATAAAATTTTTCATTGATCTCTTGTGATGATATTGTTGCAGACCATATCATCTCCGTCACCACTGTTCAGCTCTGCTCTTGTACAAAAGCAGCCTTGGACAGCAGGCAAACATGTCGTGGCCATGTGTCAATGAAACTTATTCACAAAGGTGGGTGGTGGGGTGGATTTGGTCTGTGGGCTTTAGGTTGCTAAAAGAAGCTGTTAATATCTCTCCTGGAGGTGGTTCTGCCAGTTCTGATGGTTTTCAGCATTTATACATAGTTGCTACCTGCTGGGTCACAACACGTGTAGTTACTTGGCCTATGTCTTCTTTCCAGCGGACACCTGTGGTCTACTGTGTGAGACTTGCCAGGGCCCTCGTGGATGACTACTGCTGTTTGGTGCCAGGCTCCGTTCAGACACTGAAGCAGATATTCAGTGCTAGCCCTCGATTCTGCTGTCAATTCATAACATCTGTCACTGCGCTCTATGACCTGTCATCAGGTAAAGTTCAGCAAGTTGTTGCCATCAGTGAAGCTTCAGCTGATTGCCAGTTTTATTTTCCATGAATGCTTTGGCCTTTTATTTATTTATTTATTTATTTTTCTTGGCAATTTACTTCTTTAGTTTGAGCATAAAACTGAAACTGTATGCAGTTGGACCTACACAGTTTTCTAAGGAGCTTCCCTCAGGATCCCCATTGCCTGAGTATGAATGGATATAAATGGCAAACATCCCACAAAGCCAGGGTCTAAAGTGTGGTGAAATTTGGCCTTCTCCCTGGACATATGGCCTGCCTCATTATTTCCTGTTTTTTATTTTGAAAGATTCAAAAATTCCGAAGAGTTGCCCACGCTCTACTCTTTTATGCTTGGCCTTGAAGGGGCTCTGTCCTCCTTAGTTTTCCCTTGAGCTGTAGAGTACGTAGCCCCAGAGAGGAGGCTGGATACACAGCCACCCTAAGGGTATGACATGTAGATCCCAGCATGGGCATTGTAGCCTGGTGGTCTACAAGAGCAAGGCTGCCTGACGTCAGATCTGAATCTACAGTATCCTGAGTCCTAGGAAATTATTTAACATCACTCTGCCTAAGTTTTTCATCCTTTTTATGAGGGTGATAGAGTTGTACAAGGATTAAATGTGTTAACATGCGTGAAGAACTGAGACCAGTGTCCCACACGTAGCAAGCTCAGAATCATTGTCAACATTTGTCCTCATTATAATTGTTTTTTGTCTAGGCCCTGGAATGTGCCGGGTCTCAGTGATCACAGGCGGTCAAGCTGTTGCTTAGAAAAGCTTTGGGGCTGGGATGGCTGTTGGCAGTGAACAGGTGACTGAAAGGACTCTAAGCTGCTCTCTGAGGGCCACCATAGCTATCATTGCACCATAGAGGAGAGAGTGAATGTAGGGAAGAACCCTGCTCACAAGGGAAGCGGCGAAGTGCAATGGTAATTTTTGGACATAAAAAGTGTGGAATTTTATTTAAATTGGCACCCAGAAGATTTGTTCAGACCTAAATGGAAGTCTATGAAATTATTGACTAAGCAAGTATTTTTTTCAGCTTCTACCTTGGCCAGAGGGTCCTGGGCAAGGGGATCTCACCTTGACTAAGGTAGGAGTGCCAGCCCTTGTTGGTGGGGGCTCTAGGAAAGGACACAGAAAGTAGACAAACTGGGCAGTGGTGATCGGAATGCCAGGCAGGGAGACTGTGAACTTAGCGGTCCATGTTGCCTTGCCCACTTGCCACTCCTCTCCAACGCCAGGAACACTTCTGACTCAGCGGTCTTTGTTTGCAGATGATCTCATCCCACCTTTGGACTTGCTTGAAATGATTGTCAACTGGATTTTTGAGGACCCAAGGTTGATTCTCATCACTTTTTTAAATACTCCAATTGCAGCCAATCTACCAATAGGATTTTTAGAGCTCACCCCACTCATTGGATTGATCCGCTGGTGCGTAAAGGCCCCTCTGGCTTATAAAAGGAAGAAGAAGCTTTGCTTATCCAATGGCCACGTCAATAATAAGGTTGCAAAGGACTCAGGTGTAGGGTTGGACAGAGACTCCCACCTCTTGTACTCAAAACTCCACCTCAGCGTCCTACAGGTTCTCATGACGCTCCAGCTGCACTTGACTGAGAAAAATCTCTATGGGCGCCTAGGACTGATCCTGTTTGACCACATGGTCCCGTTGGTAGAGGAGATCAACAGACTGGCAGATGAACTGAACCCCCTCAACGCCTCTCAGGAGATTGAGCTCTCGCTGGACAGGCTGGCACAGGCTTTGCAGGTGGCCATGGCCTCAGGAGCCCTGCTGTGCACGAGAGGTAGGTGCCTCCCCTGGGAGTGGCAACAGAACCACCCAGGCAGAAAAGATAGGGACTCTTAGACAAACACTGCTTTTGTCTGTTTTAGGACTTCTTTTCCTAGTGGATGCAGGGGGAGGAGGGTAAAAATCTCAGAACATCTCTCAGTGGCACCCTGTCACCCTGCTTTCCCTGCACACTCCCATCAGATTGCTAATGTGTCATAGACATGTCATCTGGATATCACATGGCTCTTTTGACCCAGAACTGGGACTCCTTGAGAGCATGGATAATTTTTCATTGTCAGGAATCTTTTCTTCTACAGTCCTTGTTTCTTGAGGCATACTTTACATAAAGTAAAATGCACAGGTAAAAGTGAAAAGTTAGAGGTGTGTGTATACTTACATAACTGCTGCCCTGTCAAGGTGTACATTCCCTTTGCCCATTTGAGGATTCCTCAGTTCTTCTGCATTTCAGTGCTTGAACTGTCTCTGGAGATTGATCTGGTACCAGTGTGCTTTTTAAGGGTTGATGCACTCAAAAGAGTTGCTGGTGTCCCCAGCTGATGGTTGCTAGTGCTAAGTTTCCCATTGTACCATCTTACTACTGTTCCTGTGCCTTGGGTGTCTGCCTGCCTTTAGGCTCTTTCCCAGACACCTGACAGATTGTTAACAAGGCTGCTCCCTCTTCTATGTGGCTTCCTCTAATTTGAACCTGTTTGTTAAAGCAAAAACTGACGGAGAGGAGAGGCCAGTTTCTAAAGGATCCTGGAAACATGGAGTGGCAGGTTCTGTTGCCTCCTTGCTGACATCCTGGCAAAGAACCTCAGCCAACAGTACTCCTTCTTTCCAGTCTGCTTCTTAATAATGTGTCTCCTTAATTTCAGATGACCTGAGAACCCTGTGCTCCAGGCTGCCTCATAACAAGTAGGTATCCTCCAAGACTTCCACCTGGGCCAGCTTTGCTGGGGCAGAGAGGGAGGGTGGTGGGTGGCGAAGCCGCATGGACCCTTTTGTCCTGTGTTCCTTAGTGAGAGGTGGTCTCCAAGTTCTAGAGCTTCTCTCTGTAAGGTACCCCTTTAGGACCTGGTGGTAAGTGGGGAACAGAAGTGTTTGCATAACCCTCGTGATAGAAGCCCTGAGTAGAGCATAAACATGAAATATGCCTCCCACTTCTAATTTGTGGCACTGTAGATTGAACTCAGGACCTTGCACATTTGGAAAAGTATTGCATCCTCAGCCCCTTTTTTAATTTATATTTTGAGACAGGGTATTCCTAAGCTGGTACCATCCTGCTGTCTTAGCTTCCTCAAGTCACTGGGATTATATGCAGGCACCACCATTTCTGGCCAAAAGTGACTTTCTTGCTCAGAGTCAAGAGAAGGGCACTCTAGGTGTCACTCAAAGCTTACTAAATCAGTGAACTTCTGTTTGGTGGTAGGGATAGTAAACTGGCACTCCTTTGGTAACATTTTGAAATATGTCATCTTTCAAAGGATCAAATGGGCCTAGAGTACAGAGTGTTGAAAATGCCAGAGCTTGGGCTTCCAGCAGCAGAGACATAGTTTTTGAGTAGTGCTGCTTAATTCACTGTGACATTTGGGCAATCTCTTCATCTCTCTCTGAGCTTTGGTTTTTCCTTTGTCAAATGGGACAGTACTATCGCCTGCCTTGCCAGGGTGATGCCAAGGATGGAAGGAGGTGGTGGTTGTGAATTTCTCATCATCCCCATCACGTGGAACCCTCCTTATAACCATAGTCAGAGTGAAAAGTAGAAACAGTGTCACATGGATTCTGTCAGAATCCCAGCCCTGCTATTTCCTATCTGTGTGAGTTTGGTCCCCCTCACCTTGCCCCACCTGAACCACGGGATTTCATGAGGACTGAATGTGTACAAACAGTGCTTCTAGCAGTACTTGATGTAGGGCATCTAGTAAGTATTAGCTACCATGACTATTGCTGTTCCTTTAATAACTTAGGAATTTCACTTCTGTGAATTTATTCTTAGAAAAGAAGCCAAAAGGTATTTGTACGAAAATGTTTCATACAAAGTCAGTGTTAGTAGTAGACAACTGGCAGCAACTTAACTGTCCACAGCACAGGGAGACTTGGTAAGTTAGTTGTGATACGTCAAAGGGCAGAACATTATGTATCCACTAAAAATAGTAATTGTGAGGACTGTGTAGGGAAATGTTTATAGTTGAAGATAGAACTGCTGGGCATAAGGACAGGTTTATAGAAGTAAAAACAACTGAGTTAAGTTGGTAGGGTTATTAATGTCATTCTTTCTTCAGATCAAGTTGGTCTTTTACAGGGAATTGCTGGGTTCTGGGACTGTCTGTGGCAGGCAGTGTGGACATGGGGAGCAAGGCCATTCTGCTCCACTGAGGATATCACAGCCACATACCTAGGTGTGTCCTAGGTGTTCTCCTGTCCGGTCTGTCCTGCTAGCCCACTGGCTCTGCAGTGATATGTGACATGCGTAACTGGAGGTCAAGGATGGGCTGTGTGCTGAGGAAATGCAGCCTGGTGCCATGGTTGGGGGCACCCTGTTGTCCAGCCCAGGCTGTTGTCTTCTCCCGGGGGTGAGCACCCTAAGTGAGGTGTCCGTGAAGTGAGGAGATTCTGGCAGGGCACAGCAGCTCACTTGCAATGTTCCAGTGATGACAGGCTCTCCTAGGAGAGCTTTCCCTCAGGAGCCCTCATTTCTTTTCTTTTTTATGAGCTCACATGAAATACTTTGAATTCTGATGGTCTCTTTTGTGTTAATTGACTTTCCAACTAGACCAGAAACTTCTGGGAACCCTTTCAGTCTCTGGCAGGGAATGCACATTCAAATAACCCTAGTTTAGCTTGTGGTACTCCCTGGGTTTGTAAAATTTTTGATCATGTTTCTTACCCAGAGCTATAAAAAAAAGTAGTAATATAAATGAAAAGGGAATCAGAAGAACAGTGGGCAACCAAACTACCCTGGCTCTTTTCATGACTTAATTTCTGCCCACACCCTCCTGTGGTCTAGCAGGTTGGTTTTGGTGATGGGAGACACTGGTGTAGACCCTCTAGACATAGGACCCAGCTAGGGCAAGGTCCTGGGGTGAGATTAGGAGAGGAGCAAGTAGAAACAAGTATAGCAGAACTGGAGGCTAGGGAGGCTGGGCAACAGACCGGATAGGAGAACACCTGTGTCCTAGGTATGGCGAACCCCCCATTTTCTGATGGGGAGAAGTCGTGGGGAGTTGCTTACTTTAAAGTGACGGTAGGTTGGGGTGGACTGAGATGGGGAGAGCAGAAAGTGTTCAGTGAAGCCAGTAGGTGCTCACTGATTATCTTGTAGGTTAAAAGACAGACCAAGGAGAAAAACTCTTTGAGTCTTAGAAGCATCCAGTGTTGCAAATCAGGGCTGAATTCAGGAAGAAGGATCTCTAGAGGGTGGAGGCTGTGGAAAGGGAAAGGTCTTTCCTGAAGAGGAGGAGGTCCAGATACCTTGGTGGGTGGTCCTGAGAGGGAGAGAGTTGAGGGTCATGGTGCAGAATGCAGTTGTTCACAGAGACCCAGGGCCAAGTTAGGTGGGCAGGTTGTGACCCTGGCATGGAGGAGCTCCTGTCTGAGCAAGAGGGTCTGGAGCTCCACCATAGGGAGAAATGGGTTCCTCGGGTCAGTAGGGGCTGGATCAGGCCTAGACTGTGTCTGGGGAGGTATTGTGCTGGACTCTTGATTTCAGGGTTATTGGAAATGCTGCTGACTTTTGTGGGGCTTATGCTTGGACTCCAATTAGGACTCAGTTATTACAGATGACTTTGAAAAAACTGTGGCCTTTGAGAAACATGGTGCCTTACAGCCACTGTAAGTGGAAGGCCAGTTAGACTGTTGTAGGCCCAAAGCTCCAAGGATAAAGGGGCTACAAATACCCTGTTAGGAGCTTTCATGTAAACTAAGGGTCCAGGGTATGGACATGTTGCTGGGGGTCCTGGCTTTCCCTCTTTTGGTCTCTTCTCTTTGACTCCATCTGGATGTCAGGTTAAATCTTGCCACCCTTAATTACTTTCCCTGCTCTTCCCTAGCCACCAGGCGCTTCCCTGCTCATTACTCATCTGCTGGGAAACCCACATGGCTGTGCCTTCATTGGTGCCTCTCCTGGCCTGTGGGCATGTGAGGCACCACTGTGGCTGGGCACCAGGTTCAGGGGGTTGGAGCAGATTCCGTAGCGTATGTGTTACAGAACTTTGTCCTGGAACTGGTGGTCCTAACCCTTCTCCTTGTTTTCAGCCTGCTCCAGCTGGTGATCTCGGGCCCAGTGCAGCAGTCGCCGCATGCAGCACTCCCCCCTGGGTTCTACCCTCACATCCACACGCCCCCGCTGGGCTATGGGGCCGTGCCAGCCCACCCTGCTGCCCACCCTGCCTTGCCCACACACCCTGGACATACTTTCATCTCAGGCGTGACATTTCCATTCAGGCCCATGCGCTAGGCCAGTCCCTCCTGAGCCACCAAGCAGCAGTGTGCCTTCTGCACCTGGGTTGAGGAAGCCCTCAGAGAATGGGGTACTGGCCCCACAGAAGAGGACCCCAGGGAGGCAACAGGTAGCCCCTCCTGGCTGTCAGACTGACTTGGTTCCAAGTGGTAGCAGTCCAGGTGCCTGCCTGGTCACATTCTTAAAAATCCAGATTGGATGGATGAAAGGAAAAATGTACAGCCCTCTGCAGAGAGTGCTGGGAGTGTTTTTAAATATGCCAATTCCATGAGTTTTGGTTCACTTACATGTCATTCAGATGTGGAGCTTGTGCCAGGAGGAGCATTGATAGGGAAGCCATGCCTGCAAGTCCACTTTTCTTGTCTCTCCCTGCAAATGTGATGTGTCTGCCATAAACACAGGCTCGTGCTGCAGCTCCATGAGCTCAGAGCTGGAATGGTGTGACCCAAGCTTATATGTGGCACTGGGCACTGCTCAGGGACACCTGTCAGGATTTCCCGCCATCTTGGAAAGGAACTTCTCTGGTTTATCGGGCATCTCTAAATTTTCCTTTCATATGTTCAAATAAATTTTTTCTAAACAGTTTTATAGACTTTATGGAATTTTTTGTTTTGCTTTTGTGTTTGGGGGGCTTTTTGGGAGGTGATAGTGGTGCATTGTACTGAACCCAGGCAAGCATTTACCACTGAGCTATATCCCAGCCCTATGGAATATATTTTAATATATTTAATATATTTTTTTACCCCAGAATGCAGTGATTGTGGTAAAAAGGTTGAGCACAAGTTTTTAGCCACTTTTGACAGAAACACTACAGACACTGTCCCTATGCTGAGCCAGGCCTCTGGGCTCAGCTGGCACTTGAGGTACTCCTGGTCTCTTTACTTCAGGTCCACATTCTTCTTACAGGCACAAAATTACAGCGTTCAGGAATTTTTTTCCTATTACATTACTGCAAGGTATCTGCTTTGAGTTTCCATTAATTTGGGGAGAAAGGAAAGCTTAATGACCATGTCACTGTTTCTCCCCTAGTCTGAAAGCAAGAAGTGACGGATGGTAACAGCAAACAATGGAGCATGAGAAGACAGATTAACTTGCAAGGAAGAAATGTAATCTTGTTTATTTACTCTTCTATTGTTAGTTGAAGGCTGTGTCCTGGAAGACCAAACCAAACCAGGTGGCCTAACAAAGTTTGTGTGTATGTTTGAAATCTGGAGTTCAAGGTAGCACCAGGGTCAGGAACATGAGCTGAGGAAATTGCATCTAAGGGCTGTCCTTGGTTCGTGAAGCCATGTGTTCCTTCCCAGGGTCTAGAGCCTATAGCTTTCCCTGGGCCCCTGGAGTGTCAGCCACAGCCAGGGCATAGGAACCAGCCTGCAAGGTGAAGCCTGTCAGGAATCTGTTTTCACATTCCTTCAAAGAGCCAGTAACTATAAAGAACATTTTCTTTGAGTTTGAAATCATTATGATTGAACATGTTTCATGTTTATGTGTAAATCTGATGTCAGTCCAGGAACTAGAGGAGAGCGTCTACTTCTATCTCTTGGGACATATCCGTGAGACAAGAGATCAGCACTAGACCCATTCTTCGTGTTTTGCTGTTACTGAGTGTTTCAGAAAAGAATTGAAAATCAGCTCTCCGTCACTTCCTTGTTCCAGACAGTCTCTGCCCAGTGCATCCTCCACCAAATGTTTCCAAGGACTAGGACTCAGGATGTGTTTTGTTATTTTGCCTTTTTTTTTTTTTAAGAGAGAGGGACAGCGAAAGAATCAGTTTTATTTAGTTTATTATGTGGCTTTCGTTGCTCCAACACTTTGTTATGTATGTGGTGCTGGAGTTCGAACCCAGGTCCTCACACATGCCAAGCCAGTACCATAACCCCTGAGCCACCGCTCCAACCCCTTCAGGATGTCTTTCTTGACAAAAGAAAAAAAAAATATGTAAGAAAGCCAGACTTGCTTTGGTGTACTTAACCTATTGTAAATGGAGATGGAAGCTGACTGTTTACATGTTCACCAATTCTTGCTTCCTTCCTTATTAATAATGAAAATGATTCCTGTATCTCCAGAATGCATAAAGAACTACAAATTAATCAAAAGACATTCAGAAAGAAAGGATGAATAACACGAACAGAAAATTAGTAGATAAGAAAATTAAAATGGCCATTAAATATGAACAGATTGTCCACCTAAATGGTAACCGGGAAAATGTAATTACAGGGAGATGTCATTTTTTCACTCACCAATCACATTGGCAAAGCAGAAAGTGTAGCTAGAGGTGTGGGGAAACAATTATCACATGGTGGTGCAGTAAATTGGTTTTGCCATTCTTGAGAAATTAAAAAATAAAGTGATCCTTTGATCCAGCAATTCCAGAAGCAAAGAGGAATATTCAAGGATGTTTTCCATAATATATTTTTAAGTAGCACTTTTATAGATATAATTCACAAACAGTTGACCCATAAAAATGTCCAATTCAGTATTTAGTATATTCATGCATGTGTGCAACCATTACTGCTATGTATTTCAGAACCCTTCATCATTCCCAGAGGAAGCCCCCTTACCTTCTAGTAGTCACTGCCCTTTTCCCCCAGCTGAGCAATCACCAGTCTACTTTCTATGAATTTGCCTTTTCTGATAAATAGAATCACAATGTGTGGCCTTATGTCTGGCTCCTTTCACCTAGTACAATGTTTTCAAGGTTTGTCCATGTCATAGCATGTGTTAGCACATCATTCCTTTTTGTGGCTGAGTAAAAATCTGTTGCATGTAGATAACATTTCATTTATCCACTCTTCAGTTGATGTTTCTACCTTTTGGCTTTTATGAATATTGCTCCTATGAACAGTTGAATATGTTTTTCTGTGGAGATGTGTTCAGTTCCCTTGGGGAAACACACACACACACACACACACACACACACACACACACCACACACACACACACACACACACACTGCTTGGTGCAGTTTTTTGTTTTGTTTTGTTTTCTTCAAGGATTGAATCCAAGGATTTGTGCATGCCAGGCAAGCCCTTTACCACTGAGCTACATACATCTCCAGTCCTTTATAAAATTCTAAATTGCCCAGACTGTCCTCAAATTTGCAATCCTCCTGCCTCAGCCTTGCAAGTCACTGGAATTACAGGCATGCTTCATCACACCCAGCACTGGTGGTGTCATGCCACCACCAATATGGCAGTGTGGTTCCACAATGAGCACTGACTCCAGTGGAACTGGGAGAGAAAAAAAAATGCAGATATTATTCTTCCACTCACCTGCTTCGTGGACCGTTTTCCCCAGACTTCTGACTGCAAAGGCTGGTTCTATTGTAGTTTTGCTATTTTTACGGGCTATGCAGTTCTCAACTTCAGCCACCTAGACCAACGCCAGTAGATGGGTCTGCTGGCAGGCTTTTCTTTATGTTTTGGCTTTTCCTCCCAACCTGCTAGCTAGCTATCGCTTATTTTTTAGTCTTTTCAGGCATTTACCCTTTTTTTTTTTCAGTACTGGATATTGAAACCAGAGGCACTGTACCACTGAACTACATCCTCAGCTCTTTTTATTTTTGTTTTGAGACAGGGTCTCACGAAGCTGCTAAGCTGACTTTGAACTTGTGATACTCCTGCCTCAGCCTCCCAAGTAGCTGGAATTACAGGCATGCCCCATTCTGCCCAGCACTTTGGGCATTTCCTTTTTGTGTTTTTGAAGTTTTCAGTTATAATTGGCAGGAGAGGCAGGTGAGTCCCCTCTTACTTCCTCAGAAAACCTCCACATAGATATGATTTGATGTTTTTCCTTGAGCCTGGGGATCATCTGAGAGGCAGTCAATTACAGATCCTTGTACACCAGGCTTGGGATTTTTCTGGTGACAACATCTCATAAAACTAAAGATGATTACTAATAAATTTCATTTTTACAAGAATAAAATTCAGGGTAGCCTGATTTCTGCAGGTCAGCCCCACACATACACACCTTTTTTTTTTTTTCAAGAGTAAGATTTTTGTGTGTGTGTTTTTTTTTTCCACTAAGTTATATATGTGGTGCTGGGGATCGATCCCTGGTCCTCTCACATGTTAGGCAAGTACTCAATGGCTGAGCCACCTCTCCAGCCCTGGGTCCCTCTTGAACCCTGAATACTTCACCTCAACAGCATGTGTGTTGACTCAGCTTAGTGAGGCTGACTAGCTGCTCCCAGCTCCCCAGTTCTTCTCCTGGTGGCCTTGGCCCAGGGCCTGGATGGGGAACCACAAGCTGAGGAAGTGTCAGTAGTGGATGCTAAGATCAGTTGAATGTCACAGGACTCGTTCCCAAGCTGCAGACAGTGCTATGGTAGACGGCACTCAGCTCTTGGCCCTCTTACATACTGCCTTGGCCAAAGAATGACAGCTTGCTAAGATCATGCCCCTTCCCAGGGTACCCAAGCCTAATGATAGAAGCAGGCATATATAGTCCCTCCCTGCCCCTTGTCCCAGCTCATGACAACTCTGAAGAGTCATTCTAGTTTCTGGGTTCCCTATAGGGTTAGCTGGGCTCATTATTGTGGATATCACTGTCCAAACACGCCCCCCACACTGCCGCCGCTCTTGGCTCCTTTCCCTTTCGGTTCACAAATGCTGGTTTCAAGAACCCTCCATCATGGAGCTGGAGCGGTGGCTTGGTGGTGATGGCACTTGCCTGGCATGTGCAAGTACACAAGTTCAAACCCCAGCATCACGTACACAATGAAGTGTCCAAGGAATGAAAGTCACATGAAAAACAAAATTGATTCTCTCTCTCTCTCTCTCTCTCTCTCTCACTGTGCCCTCTTTCTTAAAAAAAAAAAAAAAAAAAAAAAAAAAAAAAAAAAAAACCTCCATAATGAGGCTGCTGCATGCTAACCTCTCTGCCAGAATTAGCTTCCTAGGGAACATACCTGCAACAACCATTCTTCACCAACACACAGACTTAGGTGTGTCCCCAAGCTGCGATGGTTTATTTTGTTTTGTTTTCTAGGCTGCCCCTGGTTTTATGAACCACAGCCAGTAAGCACCATAGGTCAGGTTATCTTTAAGAACTGATTTCTTCCCCACCCATATGGTGTCCCCTACCCACTGCTTTGCCCCTGGAGGTTTAATGCTACTTCTTGGCTTCAGTCAGCAGAGCGTCCTTCCATCCTAGCTTAGAATAAGAAGTGCATGCATTTCAATGACCTGCATGCCACTATACCTGAAGTCCTGTCTGTGATCCTGGTGCTTCTATCACTAACCTATTTCCCAAATCAGGGGGCAACTCCTCAGCCCTTATGGGGAGAACAGTTGAAGAAGGACATGGGGAGTGGCAGATGCCTATGATCCATCCAGCCCAACATTCCTGCCCCAAGTCTCTGGTTTCTTCCTCAATCCCCAGCCAACAACAGTGTTCCAGGCACTGGCCCATATTTGGTTCAGGTTGGCACTGACTTCCTGAAAAATGCTGGAATCATGCCCTGCAGGCAAGTTGGTACAAAATATAGACTCCCATTAGCCCATGTTCCTTGCATTCAGCTTGGTCCAACTTACACTCTGCTCCCTGGGCTGTTTCTCCACTCTTCTCCAACCAGTCTCACCGTTTTAGAGCTGAAATTGGTATGTTCTGCCATTTCTCCAGAGTCCTAGCTGTTCCTTTTCTCCCTTCCCTGATTCTGAGTTGGCCCTTGGGGCTATGCTGAGGACAAATTCTGTCCCTTCAAGGAACATCGTGGTGGTAGAAGGGAACAATCAGCTCTCCCTTGTAGAGGGTTAGTTTTCTTGGGCTTTCAGGTGTTTCGGAGAGATTAGAAGATATCTGATTCCTGGTTCCTACATTCCTTCCAAAGTCACTGGGGATGGTCAGCATTCCAGTTTTCCTGAAGCGCCCCAGTGTGAATGCGAAGCATATGGCTATGATGTGTCATGCTCCCCCAGCCCCAAATTCACATTGTTGAAGTCCTAACCTCTTAGTACCTTATTTGGAAATAGAGTAATTGCACATGTAATTAATTGGGTTAAGATGAGGCCATTAGAATGGAGCCTAATCCAATATGACTAAGGGAAATTTGAACACACACACACACACACACACACACACACACACACACACACAATGCTGTGTGAAGCTGAAGGCAGAGGTTGGTGTGATGCCTGCACAAGACAAGGGATGACAAAAGTCACTAACAAACCTGCAGAAACTAGGAGGAAGGCATGGAACAGATCCCCTCACCCAGCCATCAGAAGGAACCAGCCCTCATGAAACCTTGTTTCCGCATTCTAGCCTCGGAACTGTGAGTCAGTAATCTGTTGTTTAAGCCACCCAGTTTGCAGTACCATGTTATGGCAGCATTTGCCAACAAACCCAGCTTCCATGTAGACGCTTCCAGTGACCCAGGATTTGACTTTAGACCCAGGTTTTCACAAGTTTTAGCCCCCTGCTGCCAGCACTTCAAAATGCTCTCAGAGCAGCTGGATGTGGTGGTGCACGCCTGCGGTCCCAGCTACTTCAGGAGACTGAGGTGAGAGGATCGCCAAGATCGAGGCCAACCTAGGCAGCTTAGTGAGACCCTGCCTCAAAATAAAAAACATAAAATAAATAAAAGGGCTGGGGGTGTAGCTCAGCGGCAAGGACTTGCACCTGTGTGAGGCTGTGGGTAACATGAAGAAAAAATAAAAAATAAAAAAGCGCTCAGAGCAGCCCAGGAAGAACACAGCTCAATGTGGCCTCCACAAAGGAACACAGATCTTTATGGAAGAGAAGAAACACCATCATGAGGAACCACTCTACGCTGTGACTCCAAATCCCTTATCGCCTTTGAATTGATCCAGAGCTTCAACACAATGGACACACGACCCAAGGTGATCCTAATTAATACCTTAATCAGTTGTTTAATGGAACAGCTTTCCCCATTCAAGAACATGCATGGGAGTCTTCTTGCCTTTCCCCCATTTTGGCCCAATAACCACTGCCAAATATTCCACATTTCCTGGGAGGACTGTGCTAGATGCTACTTTGAGTACCAATTTCTGCGTATGTTAGAAATCTCAGCAAGCAACAGAAGCAACTCTTGAGAGAATTAAGCATTTTATTTCATCTGTTAATTCGTTTGACAAACACTCATTGGCTGTGTATTATACTAAGTGCTATAGAGGCAATGGCAACCAACCTAACTCCTTGACTTGAGTAGCTGGCAGTCTTGTGAGGGAGACAGACCCTAATAAGATGAAAATTAGAATCATGCAAATGTGTCTTAGTCCATTCTGACTGTTATGAAAAAATTTCAGAAACTGTACATCTTATAGACACCAGAAATTTATATCTCCTAGTTCTGAAGCCTGGGGAGTCCAAGATCAGGGTGTGCAGATTCAGAGTCTGGTGATTCCTGGTTCATAGACCACCATCTTCGTGCTGTGTCACAGGGTGGAAAGACAGTGAGGGCTCTTCTGGGTCTCTTTTATGAGGGCACTAATCCCATTCAAGAGGGTTCTTCCCCCATGAGTTAGTCACCTCCAAAGGATCCAACTCCTAATATCATCACTATGGAAGTTAGAATTTCAACACAAGCATTTGGGAGGACTACGAAGTTCACAATGTGGCAAAGTGCTCCAGGAGCAGAAACTGGGGAGCTGACCTAAGGAGTCATACCCTACATCCGTGCACTGTGTCAGTGCCAGCGCTTGCTTTGCTAAACATACTAGGCAACCAGTGCTGCTCTCCTGTCTGCCACTCTTCCCCAGAGCATATTCCAAATCTCAGTCACCTCCAGTAAGAGATTATGCCTCCCACAGGCCTACAGCCACAGTCCATGTGCAGCTCTTGGTCCACTGCATTCCACATCCCTCAGGGTCTTCCTCCAGGCCCCCTGCTTTCCTTCTCACATGCAAAGGACCAGGAGTCAAATGGCATACAGCAATGCTGGAAAATAAAATGCAAGCAAGCCATGCAAGTGCCAATCTATGTCCCATGCCAAGTCAGGTGGGAGGGTACAGACTTTTCAGACAGCATTCTCCAGCAAATTTGCTTACACAGTATAGAGTTTGAGAAGTACTAAGATATGCAGTCAGTAAGTGGAGACCCAGAAAAACCAATGTATAGTTACAGCTCAAGTGTGAGGGCTGAAAACTTGAGGAGGCCACAGTATAAACTCTAGTGTGAAATACGGCAAACTCAGGACCCAAGAAAAGCTAATGTTTCAGTTTGTGAAGGAATACATCTCAGCTTGATTAGCTGAAACTATGCCTTTTCTGTTCCATTCAGGTTTTCAATTGATTGGTGAGGCCCACCTACATTAGGGTGAACAATCCACTTTATTCAATCTCCTGATTAAAATGTCAGTCTAATCCAGAAACACCCTCAAAGTCACTCCTAGAATAATGTTTGGCCAGATGTCTGAGCACTCCATGGCCCACTCCAGTTGATACATAAAATTAACTGTCACATGGTTCCCAAAGAGGTACTCACCGTATACCTTTTCTCAAGAAGACCACTAAAGAAGTCAGGTGTGGAGACACACACTTGTAATCTCATTTACTTAGGAGGCTGAGTTAAGAGGATCATGGGTTCAACCCCAGCCTGGGCAACATAATAAGAGCCCAGCAGAAGAAGGAAGGGGGGAGAGGAAGATGACTAACGGATCTAATAATGGATCAATGTTTCCATCATAGATAACCAATACTAACAACAGCATTATTCTCAGCAGCTGAGCTGAAAAATGTTTACAGTTGCAACATGGGTTGCCAGCAACCCTGCTCTACAGACCCCTTAAATGTGCTGATACTTTTCCATTGCCTCCTGTTTTGGTTCCCTGCTCCCCTCAATATTGCAGGAGGCTAGAGGACTGCAAACTACATTTCTAAGACTCCCTGGGCAGCTGACTTCTGGTATATTCTGAGAGATATGAAGACTGGATGGGAAACAAGACAATTCCTGCTTCTGTTGATACTCCAGTGGCGGCTGGTGAGTCTGGGCTCCTAGGTTCTTGTTTCATTATCATATTTCCAACAGTGCCTTCAGTAGCTCCTAGCATACAGCAATTACTTGGATAGTCCTGTGGCTCTTTATAAAATCACATTCCTTTTTTGTTCCTCTAGCCATACTGGTACTAATCATCTTCCCCTTGGTGTATCCCTGTTAACATATTGGTAGCCATTTTCCGGTGTTCAGTGTTCTGTATAATTACTTTAAGAGTTCTTCTGCTTTCCTGGCCGGACTTTCTCAGGCTCAACCAGACTGAAGTTCCACTATCTGGTAGCTCCAGATGGAAGCTTCCAATAAGACTGCCATTACTGTAGACACCAGATGCAAGTTCCAGGGTCCCTAAGTCACCCACCCTTCTGACCAACTGGCTACAAATTTGGAATTTCCCATGACCTGCTCAGATTTAATAATTCACTAGATCAACCCACAGAACTCAGAAAAGCACTATGTTATGATTACAGTTTTACTTTAAAGAATATAAATCAGTACCAGCCATGGTCCATGAGGAGACCTATGGTCAAGCCCTAGAAGGTACCTGAATGCAGAGCTTCCATATTCTCACCCTGTAGAATCAGGATGCAGCACTGTCCTGGCACATTGCTGTTGATCATCAGCCAGAAACTTGGCCTCCAGAGTTTTTATTGGGGTTTCATTACAGGCATGATGGATTGAATCACTGGCCACCTGATCAAACTAAATCTTCAGTTCTGATCTCTCCCGATGATTCAGGTTGATATCACATGTCTCAACACCCCAACCTCTGACATGACAGACATAGAGCATCTTCCTCTTGTGATTGCCTCCCATTCTGAAGCTATCTAGAGGTCTTCCAGGGGTAAACTCATTAGCAAAAATTCATAAC
Organism: Aplodontia rufa; assembly: GCA_004027875.1. Classification (NCBI taxonomy): domain Eukaryota; kingdom Metazoa; phylum Chordata; class Mammalia; order Rodentia; family Aplodontiidae; genus Aplodontia; species Aplodontia rufa. The sequence goes on along the minus strand of PVKS010007448.1, from coordinate 48,119 downwards.
AAAGATATTGGAGAGATCACATGGATTTAGAAGCTCTGTCCCAAGAACAAAGGCAAAGACATACACATGCTATATTATACAACAATAGGATGATAGGGAAAGTGTGCCTGTGGATATGTGGCTTAGACGTGTCTTCAGCTTCCAATTGGATACTGTCTAAAATTTAAGAAAAATTAAAATCATAGCATTTTAAGCATGTTATTTTAAAACATCACCAAAATTTTAAAAATGGGAATGAGGGGCTATAGCTGTAGCTCAGCAGTTGGAGTAGTTGCCTGGCATGTGTGAGGGTCCAGGTTCAAATCCCAGCACCACATACATAAGGAAGTGTTGGAGCAATGAAAGTCACAGGAAAAACTAAATAAAATTGATCCTCTCTTTCTCCCTCTCTTTCTCTTCTCTCTCCCTATTTATTTATTTATTTTTTGTTGTCATTGTTGCTGTTGCTAAAAGCCTTATAGAACTGTTGGACTTATTCAACTAGGTATGTATATTACCTTGATAAAAAGTAAAGGACAAAAAAAAAAAGAAGAAAAATATGGCTGCTGGGTCAGTGCTCAGATATGGACAGGAGAAATACTCATAGGGAGAAAATGGTTGTCACTTCCATGTGACCCCTTGCTGCACATTGTAATTATGCAAAGGTGAACAATGAGCCTGCAGAAGGAAGCACAGCCCACAGAGAAGGGTTAGACCAACCAAGAGGAGGAAGGAACCGAGGAGTTTTTCTCTCAGTAGCCCAAGAGAAGTTCAATGTGGCCAAGAGGAGCACTGGATAGGAAGAGATGAGGGCTTTAGAAATTGGAGGTCACTGGTGATATTACAGGGAGCTGCTGGGTGGAGTGATGGGGCACAGACCAGGCTGGAGAGAGGAAGGAGGAATGGGCAGGGAAGAAAGAAGTGGGTTTGCATGATTTGAAGATGGGAGAACTCTGAGAATGTGTAAATGTTGTTGGAAAGAAGCCAGCAGAGGGAAAAGTTTAAAGATTGGAGGAGTGAGGTGATCCTGGGGGAATGCTGTCTCCTAGGAAGAGGAGAAGCAGAGAGCTCTGCCTCCCCTCACTCCACGCCTTCCCAGGGGAGGGATGTGCACAACTACCCTTTATCAGCATCCTCCTTGTGGGTTCTGTTTGCACTTCTGGCTGGCAGGTAATACTGTGCCTCAAGTTAACTGGATGTACAAAGTCCCCTTGAGCCCAAGTTATTCTGCCTCCAAAGCCAAGTTCTTATTGCTGCACTTGTTGCCCAGTGAATCCAAAGTGTCCCTCTGTCCTGTGGAGCAGGGAGTACATGCTTTTCATGCAAGGTCCAAAGGGCAAACTCCAAACTCTGGTGCCTGCGGGGTCTAGGACTCACATGTGTAAAAGTGCTATAAGCAGGGAGCCAGGAAGGAGGGCGGGGCTGACCCCTTGAGGGCTCTTGTCCCCCTGCAGTGAGGCACTCCCACTCCACTCCAGGAAAGGCTCTCTGTCATTAGCTTTTGGGGGGTTTTCAAGAGAATTCAAGCATCATGATTTTCATGTGAATTCTCTAGATTGGAGAGGTTTGTGCTGAGGACAGGAAAGCAAAGTGAGGGGATACGGAGATGATTGGGTCAGGGATGTGGTCAGGACTCCCTGTAAGAATACCCCCTAACTCAGGCAGGAAGCATCCTGGCATGACAGGAAAGAGAAAGAAGTGCCAAGGCCATGGCCCAGCACAGCTGGGGAAGACTTGGAGGAGGGCAGAGGGTGGGAGAGGTAGGAGGGTCTAACCACCCAAACTTGTGGCTAGAGACAGGACGCAGGGGCATAGGATAAGCCAGCTCTGCCCATTCAAAGGGTGGTCCTGATGGCCCACAGGGTCCATGTGTAGCACAGCTGCTGACCTGCCTTCCTGTCCTAGCCAACCCAGAGGGCCAGTAGAAGGGGTCTGATCTGTGGACCCTGTTGGCCTCTTTGAGGACCTACTGGGGTGAGGATGGGACCTCCTCATAAACTGAGCGCATCTAAGTAAGTGCGAAAGCCATAATCTGTACCCTTGCCAGGGGTGCTCTGAGGCCACACCTTCCCTTAAGGGTTGGCAGGCGCCTGGCCAGGAGCCCCCTTTCCCTACACCCATGCACCGACAGTCGCAAGCCCTGGAGCGCGGATACGCGCATCAGGGATGCGGCACAGCGCGCGCTGCGCTCTGCACCCGCCAGTTCGGGAAGCACACAGGGCCGCGCTTCTCGTCCCCTCCTCCCCCCCACCCCCACCCCCGGCCCGGGTGAGTGGCCGGGCCCGGAAGGGTTAAGCCCACCGAGCTGGTGGCGGCCTAGAGCGGCGGCGGCGGCAGCGGCGGCGGCGGCGGCGGGGGCCGGGGCGCGGGGGCGCGGCGGGCGGCAGGGGCGGGGGACAGGATGCGGATGCCGGGGGGACTTCCTGTGCCGGCCCCCGCGCCCCCGCCCCGGCCCGGCCAGCTGCCCGCACGGACGCACGCACGGGCGGGCGGGCGAGCGAACGGGGACCTGGCCCGGCCGCGGCGCCCGCCCCCCCGGCTGGCCAGCGCGGCCCGGCCCAGGCCGCCCTAGGGCTCCAGGCACCTGTGGCCCGCTGCAGTTCAGGACCGGTGTCGCCCAGCCCCCGCCAACCCAAGACCCTGACACCTTGCGGGGCCCACCTAAGGCGCCTGCCCTGACTGCTGCGAGCGATAGTCCCGCTGGGCCAGCCTTGAGTCCGGCGCCAGATTGGGGGCTCTGCCTCCCGCCCTGGTGTCCGCCCGAGTCTCCACCAACTTCTGCCCGGGAACTCCACTCTGCCCCTTCTCTTGGCCCAGGGCGACCTCGACAGCCCTGACAGCGCAGACCCTCTCTAGTATCCAGAAAGGCCCCTGGGTGACAGGCGCCTCCGTGGTTCTTTCTGGATGGAGGCGCCTCCGGAAGGAGCCAGCTAAATGCTGTGGCCTTTACCTTGCAGCCTCCGCTGACCACACCTCCGCTAGTGCAGAGGCTGCAGCCAGCAGGAAATGCTGTACCAGGTGAGGCCCCGCGGAGCTTACCCTGGGGGCCCAGACTCCTCTCTTAGGATGGTTGGACTGACTTTGACAGGCCAGAGGGTGCTGGAGGCAACCTGGGTGGGAATGGGAGGCCTGCATGTGGGGCCACCTCTGCAGGGTGCCCACCTCTGAAGAGCGCAGGCAGGCAGGTGACCCTGCCCAGTTTATAGTGCTCTGGACACTTGCCTTCCCAGAGAACTGGTGAGCTTCTAGAGCAGTCTGGGACGCTGGAGACCCTGGAGACCAATAGAATTGGCCATGCTTTGAAGCAGGCAGGGAATGTGACTTGAATGGTCTCTCTTTTGTCCAAGAGGACCCCTAATGCTCCATCTGTGACTCCAGTTCCCTGCCCTGTGAGTGGCTGATTCCCACAGTTGTGTCTCAATAAAGAGCAGCCTGACCAAGTGAAGGTGGAGCCTGTGAAGAGTCAGGAGAAGCTGCCTTGCCAGCTGTTCTGCACAGCAACCAGGGTTCAGGAGCTGCTACCACCTCCTATCTGAACAGCTTCTTTCCTTCCTCTCAGCACAGCCGGCTCCCAGGGACCCCGGTGTGACTACCAGGATGGAGCTGGGGACAGCCACGGAGACCTTTGTATTGGAGCTGCGATGTCTTCAGGATGGGGGTCCAGGGCCTGAAGCCCTCTCAGGTGAGTGCTGGAGGCAAAGGCCCCCAGCAGGGATCTTCTGACAGAGCCCAGGTATGCCAGAGCAAACATGGCAGGGTGACCTGTAGGTTTGCCCTCAGATTTTCTGGGGCAGCTCTGTCAGGCTGTTCTCTTTTTGTCAAGGGGCTCCCTGGAAGTATTGATGGCCTCTGCCCTTACCCCCACCTTTGTGTTAGCTGGAATCTGCTACTCAGTTGTCCCAGCAGTCAGGTGGCCTCCACTGTCCTTCCAGTGGTCCCTTGGTACTCAACTCTGGTTCCCAAATGGAGGAATTGAGGTACAAAAAGTCACCCTTCCTCTGCCCCCTTGTGCCTCAGGTGTTGGGGCCCTTTCCTGTGGTTTCTCCCTTTGTCCACTTCTCCTGACCTCTGCTTCCATGTGGTTTTCTTTTTCTTTTCTAAAGATAGAGGAGAGAGAGAGGAGAGACTCAACTTTATTTAGTTTTTCATCTGGTTTTCTTTGCTCCAACAATTAGGTGTGTATGTGATGCTGGGGTTTGAACCTGGGGGGTCCTTGCAGGCAAGCATGATACCACTAAGCCGCTGCTCCAGCCCCATGTGTTTTTCTTTACCTGGTGCTCAGAAACAAATGTGGTACTGCCTAGTCTTCCAAGAGTTCTCCCTCTGGGACCCATTTTGGGTGAGCCTGCCACAGTGGCCACACTAAGTCTGTTCCCTGTTGAGTGCTTTTGGGAGCTGAGTATGGCCTAGGGAAGGAATGAACAGAGCTGGTAAAAGACAGGGAACTAGAAGGGTTAATGGGGACATGTGTATTAAACAGGGACTCTTCTGATTTATAAATTTAACTGACAAAAATCTTGTGAAGTTATATATGTCAGGCAACAATTAACTACATATAAAGAGTGTTTGTTAAAAGTGCTGAAATTGCTGCCCCAGGAAGTCACAGTGTGATCTTCTGCTCCCAGAGCAGGTAGAAGGGGTGTCTAAGAGACTTGGGTCTTGCTGTAGGGACAGGTTTTCATGACTGTCTTCATCTATCATCTGTAAGTCACAAATTGGTGTGAGCATGTATGAAAAATGCTCTCATTACTCCATTAGACTAAGCAAAGGTTGTTAGGAAAATATTTTTCTAATTTTTTTTTGCTTTTATTAAATCAGTAATATTCCTGGAAAAGTGGCCAGAAAGTAAATCTTTATTAATCAAACCACTGCTTTCCATTTCATGAATGAAAATATGCTGCTGTAGGAAGAACAGATGTTAAAATCAGATTTGAACAACAGTAAAATGTGGACATTGTGTGGAAGGCAGAATGTATCCAGGGCACAACTCCTGTATGTGCAAGGTTTCCTCTGCATCTTGCACAACACAAGGGTTCTACATTTATCCTAACTTTCACTGTGTCTCCAAGGGTGTATTTCTTTTTGCACAGGGGAAAAATGAGGTTAAGTAATTGACCAGCCTCTGCAGTGACTTGAGACTCTTAGTTCTTTCCATTCCTGTCAATTAAAGACACTTTTCACCTTGGGGTGTTTCAAATGGAGCTGCCAGGTTGAAGAACTTGCCAGGTTCTAGGGAATGTGCAGTACCCCTGAGCCAGTAGCATGTTGGACAGTTGCTAACTGGAAGAATTAGGTTCTCAACTCACAGTACTTCCCACCTAAAACCTGGTGGTCTCTCTGATACTTTGGTGATTTCTAGAAACTGCTTGTTGTAACTTTTCCAGGCAGCTTCTCAAGAATGCTTTATTATTTATACAGAAGGTGAGTTTCATTTGTTTAAGCTGTGGCTAACACTGAGGTCAGAGCTCAGCATGAGGTTGGCCATTGGAATGGCTGCTGTACTGATTTCCACTGGATGGTGAAGTACAAGAGAATCCCTGGGGAATGGTGTTGGGAGCCCTAGGCATTCATACTAGTATTGATGTCAAGATCTAAGCATAGAGCTTGGGTGAAGGGAGGTCCAGGGTAGGGGTCAGGGAGAGGGGGTTTAGAATATGGTGACCAGTGGTCACTTGGGCATACCCCACTCCTGGCGTGTCATTTTCTGTCATGCTGTCATTTTCACTTGACCTAACATTTTTGGGTCCCTGCTGAGAACTTAGTGTATCCTTGAGTACATGGGTAGGTTCTGGGGGGCTGGACTAGAGATCCTTCTCTCCTAGCTTCCTGCCATTTCCACTACAGGTGGCAGCGGTGGGAGTGAGAGTCAGGAGGAGGAAGAGGTTCAGGAGGGGAGCAGCGGCTCACAACAGCCATCAGTCTCAGTCCCATTAGGGGCCAATAATATCACTGAGGAACCCCAGCCAGGACAACAGGAGCTGCTACTGCAACAGTTAGAGAAGCAGCCAGAGCTGCAACAACAGCCACAGCATGAGCAGCCACAACAGCAGCAACCACAGAACCAACTGTTAGGACATCAAGCAGAACTGAAACAGCATCAGCAACAGCAAGATAGGCAACAGCAGCTGTCTCAACTACAGCTGGGACTACAGGAAAGCCACCAATCCATGCAACACCAGGAAGTGAAACCACAATTGCAGCTAATGCAACAACAGGGACAGGTACCAGAGCAAGTGCAAGAGCAACAGTTACAGCAGCAGGAACAGTTAGAGCAGCAAGTGCAAGAGCAACAGCGGTTGCAGCAGCAACAGCAGGAACAGTTACAGCAGCAGCAAGTGCAAGAGCAACAGCAGTTACAGCAGCAGCAACTGCTACAACAGCAGCAACAGTTACAGCAACAAGTGCAAGAACAGCAGCTGCTACAACAGCAACAGGCACAGTTACAGCAGCAGCAAGTGCAAGAGCAGCAACTGGTGCAGCAGCAACAGCAGGAACAGTTACAGCAGCAGCAAGTGCGAGAGCAACAACAGTTACAACAGCAACAACTGCTACAGCAGCAGCAACTGTTACAACAGCAGGAACAATTACAGCAGCAACAGTTTCAACAGCAGCAGGAACAGCTACAGCAGCAGCAACTACTGTTGCTACAGCAACAGGAACAGTTACAACAGCAACTGCTGCAGCATCAGCAACAGGCGCACTTACAGCAACAGCTCCTGCAGCAGCAGCGGGCACAGATACAGCAGCAGCTATTGCTGCAACAGCAGGAACATATACAGCAGCAACAACAGCAACAGCTATTGCAACAGCAGCAGGAACAGCTGCAGCAACAGCAGCCTCCTCCACTAGAGCCAGAGGAGGAGGAAGAGGTGGAACTGGAGCTCATGCCAGTGGACCTGGGGTCGGAACAGGAGCTGGAGCAACAGCGGCAGGAACTAGAGAGGCAGCAGGAGCTGGAACGGCAGCAGGAGCAACGGCAGCTGCAGCTCAAACTGCAGGAGCAGCTGCAGCAGCTGGAACAGCAACTGGAGCAGCAACAGCTGGAGCAGGAGCAGCTGGAGCAGCAGGAGGTGCAGCTTGAACTGACTCCGGTGGAGCTCGGCACCCAGCAGCAGGAAGTGCAGCTGGAGCTGACCCCAGTGCAGCCTGAACTGCAGCTGGAGCTGGTGCCTGCAGCAGGCGGCAGCGCGGCCGCAGTCCCGGGGGCTCCAGCGGCGGTAGTGGTGGCCCCTCCAGGCTACGTGGTGCTGCAAGAGCTCATGGTGCTGCCCGCTGTGGCCACATCGACAGTTGTGGCAATCCCGGGCCCAGCGGGCAGTGCAGCGCTCACTCCTGCACGGCAGCGGCGGCGACGGCGAGCACGCGACCGGCCAACCATTTGCGGGGAGTGTGGCAAGGGCTTTAGCCGCAGCACAGACCTTGTGCGGCACCAGGCCACGCATACTGGAGAGCGGCCCCACCGCTGCGGCGAGTGCGGCAAAGGCTTCTCACAGCACTCCAACCTGGTAACACACCAGCGCATCCATACGGGCGAGAAGCCTTACGCCTGCTCCTACTGCTCCAAGCGCTTCAGCGAGAGCTCAGCGCTGGTGCAGCACCAGCGCACGCACACAGGCGAGCGGCCCTATGCCTGCGGCGACTGCGGCAAGCGCTTCAGCGTCTCCTCCAACCTGCTGCGCCACCGGCGCACTCACTCAGGCGAGCGGCCCTATGTGTGCGAGGACTGCGGCGAACGCTTCCGCCACAAGGTGCAGATCCGACGCCATGAGCGCCAGCTGCACGGAGCTGGCCGCTCTCGTGGCCTCGGCCTGCTGCGTGCCTCCAGGCCTGCGCCCTCCGGCGGCCCAACGCGCGCCCAGCAGATCCCTGGGGCCGCAGCATCCAACGACAAGGCTCCATGATGCAGAGGCGCACCTTGTTGACAGATGGCAGGGCCAGAAGCTGGGAGAGTCCGTCCTGGAAGCATGGGTGACCTGGGGCAGGAAGGGTGCACTTTCACCCGAGAAACCCCTAGCGGAGAGGGATGGACACCTTGACCCCAGTTCACAGTCTTGTCACCAGTTTGGCATCTTTTGGGGCATCCTGGATATCCTTGGGAAAGAAGACTTCCATCGTCCCCCTATTTCCTGAGAAGTACCAAGTTAACAGATCCACCTTCAGAAACCATCCACAAGAGAACAGCCACTGTGGTTAAAACAGCACGTGGAGAAACCCATGGGTGAGAGGGCTGCCAACATTTTTTCCCCTGGGAAAATTGGACTCAGCAGAAACAAGAGCCACCTGAGATAACTTCCCAGGGCAATTGAGGATGCTTGACATGGACCAAACACCAGGGAATTAAATACATTTGGTGAGAAACACATGGAAAAGATTGGATCCTGGTGAAAAATTATTTCAAGGAGAAAAACAGGGAAAAGAAAACTTACCTGCACTATGAAGAAAACTGATCAAGGCACTGAATTGTCCTTAGTGGCATTTGCCTTGAAAATACTTGCTAGGATGAAAATCCATTGGGGTGGATATAAGTCTGATAAAAATGCCTGTTTTCATAAACACAGGGTCATAGTGTCAACGGGGTCAATGTGCAAATAAGTGCCAGGAAGTCCTGCTCTGGGTGGAAGGTAAAAATCTTCCTCCTTGGGGAACCCAGGGTGGGGGCAGGTTCTAGGCCTCTGCTGCAGTGTTCCCAATCCCCCTGAGACCCCTTAATATCCCCTGGAATAGGAGCCTATAGCTGAAGCAGAGGGTATTCTGGGAAGATTCTTGAAGGTCTGGAAAAGGAGTACCCTGGAAAGATCTCTGGATAGCCCCATCAAGCCTAGGCTGTTCAGATGCTGCCCAGAGGTTGGCTCCTTAAGACCCAGGGTAGAAATCTCCTGAACCAGGCTATGGGAAGGGATGCCTGAACAGATCCTGCCTCTGGCCCCAGGGTGTGTAAGAAATGTTGGTAAGAAAGGTTAGAAGGAACAGAAAGCTTATTTACCATGTTTACCAAATTGTCCAGGGCAGGGGCAGAATGACTGGCAGCAATTGCTGATGCCCCCTGGGAAGGCAAGGGGTGGGGGAGGTCAAGGGTCACTTCTGGGCTCCAGGTACTTTCTGGTCATCCTGGCTTCCCACATGGGCTGCTTAGTTCCTGCCTTCACTCCCCTCCCTTCTCCTTTACTAACACAGCCTGCCACATTTTACACATGTGTTGGTAAGTGAGAAACAAAACATGAAAAATAAAGTGAAGAAATACAGTGCCCTGTCTTTGTGATTTCACCTCTGGATTTTGTGTCTTCCCATAGGACTTCATTTCCAAGGAAAAATTTCCTGGGTGTTCTAGAACGGAAATTTATTATTCAGTCTCATTGCCCAATCTTCATCCCAGAACCTTCTTTCCACCTGTGTCCCTTAGAAAATGGACTTATTCAGTAAAACCCTTATGGGAAGAATGGAGGCCAGAGGGTAGACCTGGGGCTTGGAGATACAAGCAATTTTTAAAGGACAAGATTTGTGTCAGTATAGTTCAGTTGCAGTGTGGAGTGCAGGGATGGTGGTGAGCTCACCTCTTTTGGATGGCCACTTGGAAAGAGGTCATGAGACTTGAGGTCCCCTTCCAGCCATGAGAATCTTTGATTTGGTTCTAAGACTCAACCAGCCAGATGCTCTCAGATCCTCTTTGGCCATTCTTGTGCCCCTGGCCTCCAGCTTTTATCTCTAACAGTATACACTTCCAACTCTTTTTTGGAGGATTACCCTTGGGTTGCTGGAGCCCTTTGGATCTACCTGTGAAGAAAAACTAGATATCCCTTAGAATTACCTTCCCTTTGGGAGCCCTTAACCCATTGAGACAGATATGTGGGAAGGGGGGACAAGCCAAGCTCTCCTGCTTCTGGTCAGGGTGGCAAATCACATTGGAGTTTGCCTGTAGGATCTGATCAAATGATACCAGGAAGGGATCTGATCAGGAAGGGATCCCTGTGCTGTGCAGTAGTTTGAGCACTTGAGATATATTGGAAAAATGGCTATTTTAAAGCCTGGAATTGGTTGATCTTGCTGGTCACAGTTAATGCCATGATGGAGGGAAATGAGAGGTTTGAGTCCAAGGTATCATGTGAAGGCAGAGGGACATGTAGAAGGTCCCCTATGTGCAAGGTCCTGGGTTCTAACCCCAGTACCACAATATAGAAAAAAATCCTCATGTCCTTCAGCTAGGGGGAGGCTCTTGAAGACCAGGCACAGGTCCTGTTGCAAGAGCAGACAAACTTTAGATAAGGCTGGACTAGACTCACATTAGGACCTGATGTAGAAAGAGTGTGACCCTCTCACTTGGGTTGAGGATATCTGGGTCATATGTTTGTGGTCTTTGAGTGCTGCAATTCCTCCAACCCTCTGGGCCTGCAGATGTGGCCATTTTCCCTCACATTTGTGCCCCTTGTCTTATCTGAAGACCTTGCAGAGGTCTCATTGAGGCAGATGCCCTTCACCGTGGTGCTTGCATTCCTTAAGACTTTCCCCAGCTCCCTTCCTAGCCATGAGACCTATAACAAGTTTTTAGTCCCAGTGTTGACTGGCTTGGGGAGGATCAATTCTGTAAAGGGAGGGACAAGATTATTCACCAAGGGAGATGTAAGACCTGGCTGTTTTGTACCTGCAGGAACCAGGAAAGCATGCCTCAGTGGACACTTCCCCCACGAAGGAGCTAAGGAACCATGCAAGGGAGAGGCACTGGCCTAACCAGGTATCTCAGCAGGGCTGTTCCCTGTGGATAGAGCAGTGCTAACACTGAAAGTGCTGTCAGGGAGCCGGACTCCCTCTTGTCGATGGGGATAGCAGAATCTTGGGCTACCAGAGGACAGATGTAGTGCTTAACCACCAGGGGCAAGATGGACATGACTAATAAAGTGGGCAGTAAGGTTGGAATAGCAACCAGGAGGCCCAGATGCAGTGAGCAGGGTATCTGTGGTAGTGAGTAGTGATCATGGTGTTCCCAGGGGCAGGAGAGATGGTCTATCAGCTAGGGTATTACTTTATGTCCCACAAAAAAGGTTGAATGGTAACCTTGAAGGCTACTGTCAGTTTCCCAAAGGGAAAGTCACAATCTCTGATCTCTTTCCCAGTTTCCAGATCTGAGCCAGTTCTTGGATCCAGAGAAACTAGGTCTTTAAGGAAGAACTTTGCAATTCCATTGCATATTGTGTACGTGGACAGAAATAGTTTTCCCAGCCCTTTCCCAAATGGACCTAGAGCCACTTACCTGAGTAAAATTCATCAAGGAGATGGGACGTCCAGATCTTTCAACCAGGGGCCCTGGCCTTGCCAGGTTGAAGGTCTGAGTCACCTTCAGACCAGCCCCCTGGCTCAGCAGAAGTGCTGAAGGCAGGGGGCATCTAGAACAGGGTGATGAGGGAGATAAGGAATGTCAGTTATGGCCTCAGGGCATCTATAGCAGCAGCGGCTATAGCTTACAGAGTCCTGCTTCTTTGATAAGTGTTTCCCTGTGAGTGGAATTGACATGCAATGTGAGGCAAATAGTGGTCTCCAGCCAATGTTTATTTTTGGCCTGGATTTCTTTGCATGGATCCTCTGGATGGATGTGTGGGTTCCCCTCACCCTTGGCTTGGCTTCAGGGAGTTTGGCTCCCAAAAGCCAACACCTGCAGCTCTTTTCCACATGCAGCACCTGAATGCCTGAGAGTAGATCTCCCTGAAGTAGGCCTGAACAAACGTGGAGGACAGGTGTGGGAAATCCAGCTACCTTGGCTGAGGTTGGGTCAACCTGGAGGTATTACTTCTGTACTGGTACTGGATAAGGTTCCTTTGGCAAGAGTGCCTGAACCTTTTACCCTTCCTCCTTCCTGCCTATGTCCTCCTCTCTCACTACACTCCTCTAGCTGCATTACCTTGATTAATTGCTGACATAAATGGTCTTCTAAGGCCCTCTTCTGGAAGAGGTGACTTAGGATGGGGTATATGGGCACAGTCTGGTCTTAGGAGGAAAGCAAGAGCCTGACTTGCTGCTGTTGAAGGACAGGCTAGCCCCCGGTGTGGAAGGCTTTAACTGAAGAGTCCCCAGTGGGAAAGGGAGACAAAGAGAAATGATCATAGGTCCTGGAGCAACTGATAGTTGTGGGGATCCGAGGGGCCACCTAGGAGAATCTAGACTGATGAGCAGTGTTTGCAGGTGAGAACTTAGGGACTAGAGAGGAGAGAGACATCACACTGTGTACCAAGGCTGAGAGCCAGAGAAGGACCTAGAGTAGTTAAGAACAGTGAGAGTTTCTGGACAACTGGTAGGTGGGTGCTCTTGGAGAGAGGAAACAGAATGGAGGTGGGTGAGCTAAGCAGAGGCTAGGTTTTGTGTTGGCACATGATTTTCAAGCCAAGGAGTTGTTGTTTAATCCTTTTGGTATTTTCCATAGTTTGTTCATTTACATATTTCTTGTATTATATCCACCTTTGCTACTGCTGAATTAATTTCCTTAAACAGTTGATATTGTTCTTAAGAGATATGTTTAAAATGGAAACTGTGTTTCATTGTTGAAAAGGGAAGGCCAGCGGGGTGGCTTTGCAGTGAGAGAGTCAACACGGCTAAGCCAGATATGTTTCTCAGAATTCCCTTTTTTTAAATTCATTAAATATGGATTATAATTAGGAGGGAATCATTATCAAACAATGAAGAACAAATGTATATTCACAGAGCAAGCCAAGGCTGATGCCATTCCATGGTTCCCCCTTTGGGTTCACCATGGTTCCATGTTTCACCCTATTAAACCCCCGTGTTAAATGGACTTCTCATGGAAGTTGGAGGTTTCCCTCTGAGTTGATTCCCCCATACTCCCTCCCTCTGGTCTCCTTGATATTCTTCCTATTCCCTCCCCCCTCCCTGCCCCTCTCCCCACATCTCCCATCATCCTAGGCCAGGTTCCCCCTGTTCGTGTAAAAATTCATACATGTTGAGGTTATTATTAGCTTAGCCAACTATCATACAGTATCCAGTTGTATTCTAGCTTCCACAAATGAAAGAAAACATTTGGCCCTTGAGTCTCTGAAATTGGGATATTTCACTTAGCATAATTTTTTCCATCTCTATCCATGTGGCTGCAAATGCCACAATATCATTTTCTCTAATAGCTGAGTAGTATTCCATTGTATATATGTACCAAAGTTTTTTAATCCACTCATTGAGTGAGGGGCATCTGGGTTGATTCCACAATCTAGCTGTAGTAAATTAAGCGGCTATAAACATTGATGAAGCTATATCTCTATAATATGCCGATTCTAGCTCTTTTGGGAAAATACCCAGGAGTGGGATAGCTGGGTCATAAGGTGGTTCCAGCCCTAATTTTTTGAGGAGTCTCCACACTGCTTTCCAGAGTGGCTGAACCAGTTTGCAGTCCCACCAGCAATGTGACAGTGTTCCTCTTTTCCCACAGCCCCTCCAGCATTTGTCATTGTTTGTATTCTTCATTTTTGCCACTCTGACTGGAGTGAGATGGAATCTCAGTGAAGTTTTGATTTGCATTTCTCTTATTGATAGTGATGTAGAGCATTTTCTGATATGTTTATGGGCTTTTGGGGCTTCCTCCACTGAGAAGTTTCAGAATTCCCTTTTTGAGTTCTGGTTAAAGTTGGCTACACTGGGGTACTTGCTGTGGGCAAAGAGAAGACAGACTGGGTGTGGAAGAAGGCAGTAATAAATGACAGCTATGACCACATGACCAGTTGCAGAAATGAGGGCTATAATGGTTGAATACTTCATCCTTATTTTTAGATGAATCAGTTTGTTTATATATTAACTAATTTTTATCTTTCTCTCTTCCATTTCCCAAACATATAACATGAAATGCACTAATCATGATTAACTCCCACACACACACACACTGGCCAGCCTCAAACTCCAGGGCTTAATAATCCTCCTGGCTCAGTCTCCCAAGTAGATGGAACTACAAGCCTACGGTTCCACACCTGACTAACTTCATATTTCAGTATTTAAGTTAAATTTATTTGAGTTGGTGCAGTGGTACACACCTGAAGTCCACCAACTTTAGAGGCTGAGACAGGAGGATAGCAAATTCCAGGCTAGCCACAGCAACTTAGTAAAACTCTGTCTCAAAATAGAAATAATAAAAAGGGGTTAGAGATGTTGGGGATGTAGCTCAGTGGTAAAGTGCCCCTGGATTCAATCCCCAATAACCCCCCCAAAAAAAAGAATTTATTAAGGGGGAGTGTGTCTTATCTATCTAGAGGAGGGATGATATCATCCAGCAATACATACAGGAGATTTGTCTTTCCTTTGGGGAAAGAATCTGTGTGGTTCGGGTCACATGAAAGTGGTTGCATCATGTCAGGTGGGCCGTAGTCTTTATTTGGAGGTTTGGTTTCACAGATTTGGGTATTTTGTTGTTTGGGTTTTTTTTGTTTTGTTTTGTTTTGTTTTTTGGCAGTACTGGGGATTGAAACTAGGGATGCTCTACCACAGAGCAGCAGCCTGAAGCCTTGTTTTGTTTTGAGACAGTGTCTCACTAAGTTTCCTAGGCTGGCCTCGAATTGCAATCCTCCTGGCACAGCCTCCAGAGTAGAATTACAATTGTTCACCTTTCTGGGTTTCAGTATACATTGGCCTTCCTAGTGATTGCCTAGTGCTGCGCTTCCATCGTGGTTCTCTGCCTTATACTTTAAAAATTCCCTGTTGTTGGGCATGAGCCCAGGAGATTGAGGCCAGCCTCGGCAACATAGACCCTACCTCAAAAAAAAAAATGCAGCAAAACATCCCCTATTGAACCTCCTGTGTGGTAAGTCCACAGAAAATAGTCCAATCACATTTAATGCTTAGAGAGTACATTTACACATTCCTTGCATCCATCTTCAAGAGCTGGTGTTGCATTCTTACTGGGAAAACCACAAAGTTCTGGAAACTTACCAGGTTTCTGCAGAGAGTCCCAGCTCCTGCAGATCCCACCTGCAGGGAGGCTCTCACTTCCTCTGTCTTAGAATTTTGCACAAATGCCTTTTTCCCCACTTTCTCTCCCAAAGGGACACCTGGACCTAAGGTACCCAGGTGCTTCCAGTAGCAGCAGCCATAGTGACTGCAGGTTTGCAGTAGTTTCCTTACTCACATGGACAAAACCAAATAGGAGCTATCTTGGATCCATTCCTTTTCTTTTCTAAAGGAGAATCAATTTTGTTTATTTTTTCACCTGGTTTTTGTTTTTCTGACACTTAGTTGTGTATGTGGTGCTGGAGTTCAAACCCAAGTACTCACACATGCCAGGCAAGTGCTCTAACCACTAAGCCACTACTCCAACCCTGAATCACTCATTTCCCATCTTCTCTGCTCAGTTGCTAAACATGAACAAGTCCCAGGATCCATCCTGTGTCTGTTCCTTCCCTATTTACACCCTGACCCCAGGTGCCTCAGTTCCTCTTGCAACCTCTTTAAATATCAAACATTTGCCCCAAACTCCTAACTTTCTGTCTCCAGTAAAACGCTTCCCCAGGGCTTCTTAGCATCTCTCTCACCTCTTCCTGATAGGCATCTTAGCCTAAATAAACTTGCAGTCCTTGCTCTGACCCCAAGGTGACTCCTGGGTCCTAAAGCCCAGCCAGTTTGGGAAACAGGAAGTCCCCATAAGTCAGACTCTGCCCATGGGTCCCCTGCCTTTCCCTGGCCCCCAAGCTTTGCTCTGGCCTTATAACCACAGCCCAGACCTCAGTTCTCACCTCCACTCCTAACTCCCATTAGCAGTCTGGGCAGCAGGAACTGGAAGAGGGGTTCATTTTCTATACCCCAGAAGGACAGGAGCTACCTTCCTTGAGTCATCTCTTATCCCTCCTTTGCCTAGAGTAACTGTCATGGGCAGATCCATAATGGGGGCCATGGAGTGGCCCAGTCCAGCTGGGCTGGGCCAGCCCTTCCCATCTGCCTTAGCTAGTCTCTCTCCATCACTGCTGCCCTACACCCTGAGCCCTTGTCCATATGGCCCACTCTTCCAGGTCACTGAGTCTGACCGGGATTCCTGCTTCAGGAGCAGAGGAATACCAAGTTGTAGAGACATGACACTATCAGAAAAGTCAGAGGGAGACAGGGTTGAAGATGATGACAGCAGTGAATGACCAAGAGCTTGAGGGAGCCCCCGGTCATGATGTTGGAATACCAGCACCTGGAGGCTGGGAGAGGCCTCTAATCACAGACACCCCCTTCCATCGCCATTTCCCCACCACCACAGAAGTGGCTCCTTAGAGCACAACCCACATGGCCTTGGGCACTAGGCAATTTTAGGAGTACACAGAAGCAAGATCATGTAACTGTGTGTCACATGATGCTTTTGGCATTGTGATATGAGTCCCATAAAGTTGTTGCTGTTTAAATTATTTTTCCTCTGTGGTTTCCATTTTTCCTCTAGTATTTCCATGTTTTACTCTCACGTGAATCCTGGGATCTCGCAGCATCCTCTGACTTCCAGAAGTTCTCCACCCCAGGAAGCAGCTTGTCTTTGCTGATCCAGACACAAAGCCCCATGCACAGCAACCAGAGTTCTACAGTCTTCTTGCACCTGAGAGGAAGTCCTGAGAGTTTGTCCTCAGCCCTGTCCTCCTCTTGAATCTCTCTCACAACTAACTCCCTTCCCAGTGGTATAGGGGATGGAACCCAGGCTTCATGCATGCTAGGCAAGTACTCTATTACTGAGCCACAGCCCTGGAACAAACTTTGAAGGCTGAAGATGGGTGCGTCCAGGGCCAATGTCATGTGTAGGGTGTCTTTGTACAAATTTTAAAAATAGGTCCTTCTTCCCAGTGGACATAGCCAATTCCTGGACCCAGGGCTTCATGCAGGAAAGGTGAGCTGGACTTTAGGCTCTCCCTGTCTTTGCCCAGGCAAAGGTTCCACCTAATTCCTCCTATCTGCAGTTTTAGCCAAATTAAGTGGTTCTTTGACTTAAACCTAACTTTGCTACTGTCACTTTTCCACTGCCATTCATCACAGATCTTTAGTTCACATTTCTGCCTACTGTGCTAGCAGCTTAGGCCTGCTGAATTCATACGTGCTGGGGAATGGAAAACAAAACGTAGAGACCAGAGCATTAAGAAAAGGAATTTTTCTTGGGAAGAAAGGAGGCCAGTTACCTAACTACCTCAACATGTATGAATTCTTACATGATCATGGGGAACTGTGCTAAGATTCCTGGGGGACGTAGGGAGGCAGGTAGGGAGGTGGGAAGGGAATAGGAAGGACATCAAGATGACCAGAGGGAGGTAGTATGGGTGAATCTAATCCGAGGGGAACCTCCAACTTCCACGAGAAGTCCAATTAACTTGGGGCTTAAGTGAAACAGAACCATGGGGAACCCAAAGGGGGGAACCATGGTCTGGCACCAGTATTGGCTTGTTCTGTCATTACACTGCTGTTCTTGATTGTTTGTGATGAACCCCTCCTAATTGTAAGACCATGTCTATCAAATTAAAAAAAAAAAGGAAGGCCAGCTCTCAAGATTGGCTTGCAGTGAAAAAATATAGTAGAATTTTTTTGTTTGTTTTTTTAAACCCACAAATTGCCAGGTGTGATGGAACACACCTGTAATCTTAGCAACTGGGGAGGCTGAGGTAGGAGAATTACAAATTCAAGGCCATCCTTAGCACTTAGCAAGACTGTGTCTCCTGACCAAAAATAAAAAAAAAAAAATAAAAAATAAAAGGCTTGGGATGTGGCTCAGTGGTAGAGGACCCCTGTGTTCAATCCTGGCACCCCCAAAAAATCAACAAAAATAATCCCTAAAGTTTACCAAGAGTATAATTTTTCATGTAATTATCATATCTACAAGGGGTTGTAAAAGTTAAGAGTGTTGTGTGTGTGTGTGTGTGAGAGAGAGAGAGAGAGAGAGTCAGAAAAGGGCTCAAGGTTTATCTATTTTATAGACTAGAGCTAGACAGAGAGACCCGGGTGTGTTATCCTTCCCTTTCCTCTGCAATGTGTTCAGTCATAATAACAGCAAAAGGGCTTTCCTGAAACTAGGTAAAAATCTCCTTGGGCTGACCCTCGGACCATGCTTGTGCCATGTCAAGGGTCATGCTACAGTGGATATCTGTAGCATCTCACCGCTTCTACCTTGGGTCATGCCTAAGGTCATGGCTATGACAAAGTACAGATATCCTGTCTTCACTCTCCCTTGTCCCAGTCCCACCTTCTCCTCTTTTGCAATTTGATTACTTGTTATTTCTAAAATTTGTATCATGATTTTGTATCATGATTTTACAGTAGTGTACGCCTTGACTCAGCACTTGGGAGGCTAAGGCAGGAGGATTGCTTGAACCCAGGAGTTCATGGCCATCCATAGTAATATAATGAGACCACTGGAGGTTGACAGTGAAGAGGTTGTTTTCCCACCCAGCCACTGAAAGGAAGCTCGTTCTGTGCAAGAGTCATCCCTGTGGTTCGTCAGTGCGAACACAGAGGCCAAGGATGTCTCTATTCATGTGTGTGGATTCTGAGTGGACTTCAAGTCTTCTGGATTCTGGCCCCAGATGCAGACATGTGCTGCCTTTCTGGGACTGGCCTTTTAGCTGGGCAGAATTCCCTCCCACTTGGCTCCCAGCACTTACTCCTCCACTAGCTCCTCCTACAGGAAGCCATCCTGGGTTGCTCTCAAGTGTTAATACTTCAGGGCAGCAAGGAGCCTGGCATAGGAGGAGGTGACCCACGTCCCTATCTCATTCCTACATGCCCACAGTGCCACTGTGGGGGAAAAAAGTAGGACAGTAAGGTGCTGAAAACATATTTAATTCAGGATCTATTGCAACAGGGGTAAAGAGACTTCAGTATAGAATCCAACTCAATTCTGAACGCAACAGAGATGAATGAAGGAATGAATGAATGAAGAGTGAAGGAGGCAGGGTAGGGGCACATGTCAATGGATGAAAAAATACTGAGAGGGTAATTCTGCTTATATGGACTAACAATTCTTGTGAAGGCAGACCAGGGTGATCAGACATCATCTGGGGGTGGTGGAAGATGTGAAATTTGATAAGATATTGAGGGTGGGGATTCTAGCTAGACTGACTTTGCAAGATTTTTGCTATAAACCAGGCAACACAAAATTGGCATGAAAGCTAGAGGCTCCAAGAAAAGCCTCAGAGGAGTCTGAAGTCTGGTCAAGAGCCTTTGTCCCCAACCCCTTGGGCCTCCTCTGCCTGCAGTTCAGACATCCACTGCCTGTTCTCTGGTTCCTTGCAGGGACTTGAACTTGGGCCATCCCTGCCTTGGGAACATTTCTGTCATCTGTCTGCTCTTCCTTTCTGCCCCCGATATTCCCCAGTGACCACCCACTCCCAGCATCCCCTGCAGCTGCCTGGCCTGAAGACTTGGTGGGCCTGGAGCCTAAGGGAACAAGGTCAGGAAGGAGGGTCTCCCTCTGGAAAGACAACAGACCAATGGAGTCAGTGGTGGTATCCAGTGGTGTCAGGGATCACAGAACCAGATTCCCAAGGGGATCAGTTTCCTGCTGAACAATTCCCATTTCTACAGCTCAATTCTGTCACCTTGTCACTGTCCACCTAGGTTACCTCAATAGTCTTTGGATTACTCCCTTCCACTCCCTGATCCAGTTTGGTAAATCATGACCCTCCCCTGCCTACCACCTTGGGGACCCCTGGAAATGGTTCAAGCTTGTACCTCAGGTTCTTTCTCAGGCCAGGTGTCTCCTTCCCCACTATGTTCCAGTCTCTGGCCATCTTTCAGGCTTCAATACCCATCCTGTGAAAGAGTATGGACCTCCTCACTTCTGCTTTCTATCAATTCCTGGTCCACGGTTCTTGAACTTTACCTCAGTCAGGATTCTGATGTCCCAAGCTAGTAGCTGCATCTCTCTCTCTCTCCTCTCTCTCTCTCTCTCTCAGAATGAGAGAGAGAAAGAATCAATTTCATTTATATTTCCATCTGGCCTTTGTTTCTCCAATACTTAGCTGTGTTCAAACCCAGGTTCTAGCATATGCTAGGCAAGAGCTCAACCACTGCTCCAGCCCAACAGCTGCATCTCTTAAAGCTGTGTCCTTACCCCCACCTAGAACAGCTAGTGACATTGTACAGGGGCTCAAGCTGAGGCTAAAGGGCCGGCAGCTTCCCTCCTGCCCCAGCCTACCTCTGCCTGCCACCACTATCCCTCCCTGTGTCCTTTAGAGAAGGGAAGCTGCCACATCCAGTGTTTTTCTTCTTCTTGCTTTCTCCTGCTCTCTTGGAATGCACAGCTCAGGCAAGCCTTATCCCCAGACAAACTGCCAACCCCCTCTTTCTTCTTGCTCCATATACTGCTGGTGGCAGGTGGACATGGGCATGCTTGCCTTCCTTTCTTCATCCCCAGAAGGTGCATTGTGTGCTTCAGTTTTCCATGGGGTAATACTGGTTCCCTTCCTTGTGTTTCTAGCTCACTGGGTGCCCAGGAGAGAAGCAGGTGATTGGAGGCCTAGGGCATATCTATATTCTTGCCCATTGTGTCAAAAAGTGGCGTCAAGGGCTGGAGCAGTGGCTCGGCAGTATTGCACTTGCCTGACATGCACAGGGATCCAGGTTCAAACCCCAGCATCACATATACAACTAAGTGTTGGAACAATGAAGACCAGATAAAAATATAAAGTTGATCTCCCCCATCTCTCACTCCTTCTCTTAAAAAAAAAAAGTAGCATCAAATTCTACCCCAGGGGCTAGAGTGGTGGCTCAGCAGTTGTGGTGCTTGCCTTGCATGTGCAAGTACGCGGGTTTAAAGCCCAGCACCACATACACAATGAAGTACCCGAGCAACGAAAGTCCATGAAAAACTAAATAAAATTAATTCTGTCTTTCTCTCTCTCTCTCACCATCCCTCTCTCTTAAAAAAAAAAATTCCACCCCAATGCTCAATGATCCATTATAGGGAATACTATACTACTTTGTCTACTTTATTGTCATCAAAACACCCTATTCACAGCCAGGCAGGCAGGGTCTTATCTTTGAGTTTTAAGGGCTCCATGGTTATGTTCAGATGCCCTGAATTCCATTCCTGTACTGAGCGTGGGGGTAAGATAAGGATTTAGGATAAAGAAAGGGGAATACTGAATCTTGGGGGAAACACCCTTAAGCCACTGAGATGTGAAAGGCACAGTTGTAAATCTTGAGCAGTGTCCCTTTGGCCTGCGCCCTTGTAACGTGTCCTTGGCTCGTGTCTTTGTAAACTGAGGAAATATGCAGGGACAGGAAAACTGGCATGAAATTGTGCAACTTCACTCTGGATTCACCTCCAGTCCGGTCCCTGATACAGCCCTTCTATAAATATTGGACCACCGACCCAAGTCAGGGCTACTTCTCACTCTTGAGAGCCCACATTCTCCTTGAATATGTGTCTACCTTTCCTATATAAACCTTGTCCGTGCTTTTTCCATCATGTAAGCCAGGGACCCCACTGGTCCTGAGTTGAGTTCCCCTTCTCTTCAGAGCTTTTCTTGGAGGCATCTCTTCTCCTGTGATAGGGGTAGGGCCTTAGCAGAGTCTGGACTGATGTGCTCGATCCCTACACACTGTCCTGGAGCACAGTGAGCCCTTTTGGTCTTGCAGGTCTAAACACTGATGACCACCCGCCATCAACTTTCTGCTGCCCTCACATAGGGTTGTTATATCCTTCTGTACTTGATTCTTAAGAGTAGGGTGAGTCACACAGTTCCCAACTGAAGGCCTCTGCCAATACTGCTCCCAATCACTTGGCAGGCAGACTTGAGAATCCCAGGAGTGAGCACAGGGCCTGCACATAGCAGATGTGCCAGACCTGTGGACTGTGTGCAAAATATGTCCTCATGGAGCTGGGTGCAGTGTTGCATACCTAAGATTCCAGAGACTGAGGAGGCCGAGGCAGGAGGATTGCAAGTTTGATGCCAGCCTCAGCAACTTAGCAAGTCCCTGCTCCTGACCCCCACCAAAAAAAAGGTGCTCATGGAGACAGTGTGTGTAAGCATGCACACACACACACACACACACACCTGTGAACATGCCCTCCTGAGAATGAAGGGAAAGTAGTGTGTGGTTGTGTAGGCTGGGAGTCTAGGGATAAGCCTCAGACCTTGGAAGGAGTGAGGGAGCATGGGCTGTGGCCTTGGACCCTGAGAATCCACATGAAGTGGCAGCCAGGAAACACCAGTGGGCAGAACTTGCCAGGGACTGCGGTTAGGTATCACGGCTGCACAACGGCCTCACGAAGACACTATGGAGTAAAGAGGAGGGGAAGAGAGAAGGGCCAAGGCTGGAACTTGGGTCTCCCAGGAATAGAGTATGACATGGCAGGGTCATGCACAGGGTCAGTACCAACAGGTACCTGAAACAGCCAATTCCAGACTTAGATGGCCAGAATGCTCAGGGCCCAGTGATTTCAGGGCACAAGTGTCTGAGTACTGCTGGGTGAGTGCAAAGATAACTTTTGGATGGGGGAGTTGTCTGTCATGGCTAAGCCAGTCTGGGGCTCTTGGTAAAGCCTGTTCACCAGTATCTGATCCAGGCCCAGGGATTGCAGACCTGATGGGAGGGACCAGGTGGGACCAGGTGAGGCTGAAGGAGAGGGGACTTTTACTTATTTCACTGTAAAATAGTCAAATAGGTCTCCTATCAAGTGGTTGAAGGTTAATTCTTACAAAATGGTGGGTGGCCCACAGGAGCACACTTTGCTCTGGAAGTCATAGGTATGGAGCAAGGAACCTGGGTGGCAAGCCTAACTTTGGTCTGGGACATGCTGAGCTTAATGAACAGTGGAGCCTTTGCCTGGCTGCA
Source organism: Aplodontia rufa (assembly GCA_004027875.1). Classification (NCBI taxonomy): domain Eukaryota; kingdom Metazoa; phylum Chordata; class Mammalia; order Rodentia; family Aplodontiidae; genus Aplodontia; species Aplodontia rufa. Next base: position 25,376 of record PVKS010007448.1, on the reverse strand, counting down.
TCCCACAATTATGAGTGAAGTAAGCTTTGGAGACTGCCTGTCCTGGGGCAGGAGAAAGAAGGGCAGACCCTCAGAGATCAGGATGAAATGGAAGGGCCAGGAGTGGTTCCCTCTGCTCAGCTTCCACGTGAGGAAGGATCACTATCAGAGGAGAGAGACTCAGGCAGGGAACAGGCTGGAAGAAGAATAGGGCCCGAGGAGTAGGGGTATCTGGTGGACTCTGCCTTTGAAAATCTCTGCGAAGAAGGGTGGGTGAGAAATTGAGTCTTAAGTAAGGATCAGTCATGACAGGCCAACATGAGAACAGACATAAATTGGGGTTCTTGCCTGACAAGGTGGAGGGTTCCAAGGCAGGAATGGAGCTGTAGGTTCTCTGACCCACTCTCCACTTGTTCTCTACCCATGCTGGAACCTGAAGACTGAACCCTGAGGGCTGTGTCCCCTGGCCACTGGGGGTGCAGGAGGTAGGACTGGGATTTTCTCCTTGTTCCACCCCCAACTGTCACAGCTGCCACCTGGTGATCCCATCCCTACACCTCCAGCTCTCTCCTGGCTTAACAACATCCTACTCTATCCTTCAGAAAGAAGGGTGGCAAACAAATAAAACATAAAAAACATTAAAAAAGAAAGAAGGGTGGCAAAGGCTGCCAGGCTCTGGTGCCTCCACATTCTGTTGCTTACTTTCACCCGGTGATGCTGCTGCTCTTGGTTAATTGTTAATTATCCTACCACCCCTTCCTTGGAATGGGGTGAGTGTTGCTTCCTGCTGAACCTGACAGGTCAGGTAGGGTGGGGAAGAATGTAAGCTGGAAGTCCAGGGTTCAAAAGCTTAAAGACCTATAAAGACCAGATAGGGGGTGCCATGTGGAGGTGGGCCTGGAGAAAGGTGGTAAGAAATGGTGGGTACCAAGGATGGCAAAACCCAGCCTAATGCACAGGGTTGATCACTTCTCAGGGACTAGTACCATTCAAACTATAAGCCCTGTGTTGCCAGAACTTAAGATTTTTCACTTTGTTTTTAAAAATGGAAGTGGAACTTTCAATTCTAAATTGTTAGTTATTAATTTAAAAATATCAGGAGACCAGCCCTTCATAGGAAGGAATCAGTCAGCTGGAAAGTGGCCAGGTATGCTTTGGGAAGTGGCAAGGTGGACCCGCACTTCATGGGCGGGTCCTGACCACCAGGAGGGAGCTGGGGACTACACCCGCGACACTAAGGGAGGTGTCCTCTCTTGGACAGATATGTGAATACTTCACAAGTCTGACCTTACCAGCCAAAGGCTGAGGTTATGGAATGGAGAGAAAGAAGTTAGGCAGGAGTGAAGCTCCTCTGTCCCGTAATGATTGCTGCTTTGCCTTAAGGGTCCAAGGTTGGGCTCATCACAGAAACATACTAATAAAGGTCCATGTGAGATCAGAGTGGGAAAGGAGCCTGATCCATTCCAGGCTGAAAAAGAGAACCTGGATCTTGGCTGGGGCCAGAGATCACCATCAGACCTCACTGGGCGGATACAGGCAGATTTTGTTTGCTGAATCTAGGAACATCACCTCCCTCTATCTCCTACACCACCTATGGCTTCCCTCTACTTGAATCGTTCTTCATTCCCTGTTCCCCAAGGTGCAGACCACAGGTTCCTCCAAATGTAGTCTCTGCAACCCCAGGCCCTTCCTGCATACTGATGCCACAGTCCAACCCCCCAGTCTTTAACCTGCATTCCGCCCTGCCCTCCCACCCTCCACTGAAGTTTATGCCAATTATCCCTGCACACACTAGTGGCCCAGGAAGGTGGTCTAGTGGAGTTGTGGGCACCTGGCCCACCTGCTCCAGTCCTCCTTCTCCACCACCCAAGACGATTCAATTATCCCTTGCCCACATCACGGCCTGGAGACACGCAGGTCGGCCCTACGGCGCGGCCCCACAGGAGTTAGCTCCTTCCTCCACCATCCCAGGGTCTGGGGAGTATCCTGTAGCAGGCGCTCCTTGGATCCCAGGATGGATGAGGCCAGCGGGGGTTTGATGGGGAGAGGATGCTGAGAGCTGGAACTTGTGGCGTCCCCAGGGGTGGGACCAGGGTTTTGCGCAGGCGGAGTTGTGGGTGGCCACTAGCATCCAAAGCGCGCGACACTACCGCGCCAGACCAGAGCAGAGCGACCCCGACACTCTGGGCTCCGCGACCGCGCGCCAGCGGGCCCCGCGTGACCGGAAGTGCCCCCCCGTGGGCACAGCAGGGCGGGGCCGGCGGGCGGCACTTCCGGTGCCCACGCGCCGCCGCCGCGCAGCTCGCGACCGTCACTTTGTGTAGCGCGGCCCCAGCGGCCCGCAGGCCCCGGCCCCGCGTCCGGCCCGCGACTCGGCCGGCCCGGCGCGCGGTGAGTGGGTCGCGCGGGCGGCTGCACGGGCGGGTCGACTCTCGCTGGGGGCCGGCCCGGCGGGCCGCCCCCCTACGACGCCCAGCGCAGGAGGCCTGGCGGTGCCGTGGGGCGGCCGCGGCGCTTGGAGCCGGGGTCTAGCGGGGCCGCAGTTGCAGCCGCGCGGCTCAGGCCTTCCGCTGCAGCGCCCACGCCCCGCGAGGCCCGTGGACCTCCAACCGGTCCTGCACGTCACGGGCGGGTCCTGACCACCAGGGCAGGTCCAGGCGGGCACCGCCGAGGGGGCGAGCTGGGGACTACACACGCGACACCACGGGAGGTGTCCACTGCTGCCTTCTCCATAGTGGCTAGGGCTGGGCCGCGGCCGCCTCCGCCCCCGCCCCCGGGGACACACCCATTCAGGAGTGACTGTCACAGGCATGGCCTCTGCAGGAGGTGCCCCTGCAGCCCCCTGGAGGGAGGGTGTGGAAGCAGCTCCTAGGGGCACCCCAGCCTGCTTTGTGACCTTGGGGGGCAGTATTTGAGCCTTCCCTGATTTGCAAATGGATGCCCCACTGGCCTGCTATGCTGTCTTCAGTTGCCAGTAGGTGGGTATGGGAACGCATCCTGGTGGTTGGATGGAATGTGGGCTGCTCCCTATTCTCCCAGAGAGGTGGGAGAGGGGCTGGCTTTGGTGGAGAACAGGATGGACTTGGGGAAGGGGAGGTGTAGGAACCATGAGGACCAGCTTCCTAGCGCTTCCAGCGTGGGATAACGTTGGCACTTGATTTGGTTCAACAAGTATTGGCAGGTCTGGGGAACTGGCTTCCCTGGCCAGGAGACTGTCCTTAGGGATCTGGGATGGTCCCCATGTATACACCTGTACCGGGAGCAAGCCAGGAGGTAGGGGTTGCTAAAACCCATGGACAGACATTGGGAGCCCTGGCAGGCAGGGAAGGACATCTTCCTGGTCGATCAGAAGACCTAAAGGACCTGGAGGTCAGTGTGGCCACCCAGAGGGAAGAAAGGTGACTAGATACAAGTGCACCGTGTATGTGCTCCTGCATGTGGATTGGGACTTTTGTGGAGTTTCTTAAGTTTTCAAACGTTTCTACTTCTTGTGGAGGATATCTTGTTACTCCCAATTCTAAACGTCTTTGGCAACATATCCTAGGGTGCAGGGCCCTAGTGGAAATGAGGGGCCAAGATGACCCAGGGTTTATGAGCTGAAATTTCTTACCTGACCTCTGTGGCTTCTGACCTGGGATCAGAGGTCAAGGGAAAGTGAGCAAAATATTTCCAGGGGGTTGGTGGGCTGGAGAGGGAGGTGAGTGTGTGGATCTGAGGTGTCAGGGAGCAACCAGGGCCCAAGCTGCAAGAGTGTAAAACTGACTTGCCTGTGAGGACCATTTTTTTAGAGCACTCTATTCTTCTGAATTCTGGGTAAGGGTACATGGGGTGTCTGGCTCTGCCTGGCCCAGGACCTGTCTGTTCAGGTTCCATGGACCTCTGCAGGAGCTGGGCTTCCTTTTTCCTCTGGTCTTCTTGGGAGAAGGAACTTTACCTGGTATCCTCTTTGGAGGCAGAGACCCTCTGCTGCTTCTGGAATGTGTTCTTCCTCAAAGGACCCCCAGTTGTGGTCAGCTTGTTCTGAAACAAGACAGTAAGCTCATACACAAGAGTTTGTAAAATTTCTTATTACATTAACTATAGACTTTGGGGTCACTTCTTCAGTACATACTGGAGTGCTTACTCTGGAATGGAGGGATTCAGAGGGTAGCAAAAGGAACCCTGCTGTTCCTCAGTTGACTGCTCTTGGGTAAAGAAAACGTTGGTTTTTGCTGCCAGAGAAAGATCATCAGAGCGTGGTCCAAGGAGAGAGGGTGTCACATGGGAAGGTCCTGAGGTAGTAAGCGTGGGGTCCTCTATATTCCCCAGCCACCAACTTTCTTTTGTTGGTCCCCATATACAATGACCTGGCCTATCCTGGAGGAGTCTGAGGTTGCTGCCCCAGGTGGTAGCCAGGTAGGAGATGCTATGCTGGTGTCCGCTCAGCTTTGTTTTTACTGCCTCTCTTTTTTTAAAGCCCTCTTGGGTCTGAGGTGGGTGGAATTTGAGAAATTGCTGCTGAATGTCCACCAGGCATGGCTCATGTGGTTCTACACTTTTGGCAACTTCCCATAACAGAGAGCTGTGGAAATGAGGGGTGGGCTTCTAGGAGAGGCAAGACTGGCCCTCCTGGGTCTAGTTCTGAGACCTGGGTCTTTGGGGTAGTGATTTTGAATCCAGCATGGGAAAGCTAATGAAGGGGGACCATAGTGGTCAGGAGAGAGGTAGGATGCTAGGGCACCCCAGTCCCCAGACTTGGCAGACCTGCACAAATATTCTAGCCATTGAAGTGTAGGTTTAAAAGCAGCTGGATAATGAGTATATGCTGCTGGAATAAAAAAGTGACAGGATATGGAGTAAGAGTCACTAAGCAGTTTTCTTGTCCTTGGGAACAGTTCTCTCATGACCCTACACATCTTTGTACAGTGTGGTTTAAGGTGTTCTGCCACTTGTAGAGTTGGATGAACTAGGGTGGGCCCAATGTCTGGTATGGCCATGTGGCCTGACATTTCAGGATCCTTATGGGTCTTATGTCTTTACCCAGGATTCTGGGGTAGAAATGGCACTGTTCAGATCTGAGACACTGATAAGGCAGGTGATGAGTGATAGACCCAGTCTGATTCCTTAAAAGGAGCCAAAGAAACCAATTTATCAAAACCATGACTGTCCTGTACTGGTGATTAAGCAACTGGGAGGGAGGAGTGGCCCCAGGGCCCCCAGCTTCCCATCCCTTTGTGCCCACATCCCTGGGTTCTGGACCATGTGGCAGCATGGCTGGGTCTGCTCTGAGCCTCTGGGCTGAGCTGCCTGTGACAGGGGAAAGTAGAACCCTGTGAGCTGCTGGGGTTTGGCATTCTGAGGATTCTGTGACACCCAAACTTGAAGAAAAGGGTCATAGGACATTTTTATTGCCCATGCTGGCTGGTGTGATGAGCCTACCCCCACGGCCCACTTAACTTTTTCCAAATGCCTTGGATAGTGAGAGGGAAGAGGAAACAAGAGGGCAATACCTACTCATGGCCCCTTCTCTCCCATGACTTGCAGGACAGCCTGACCTGCTGGCTTCTTGGTGCTGGTCTCATCTTTCACCTGAGAAGCACAGTGAATCCCCCATCCTCTCCTCTGACCCACTGAGCCTCCCAAGTGCCCACAATCTGGTTGTGCTTGGGTCCTGCCTCCAATTCCCTGCTGGCCTGGTTCATGTGTGCTGAGGACTGGGTAAGTGCTCTCTGTTCTCTGTATCAGATGGACTGTTCTTTGTAGCCCACCCTTGGGCTGGGTTGCCCGAATTTGATGCTTTTCATCCTTGAGAATAAAGGAGTTGGGATAAATGCTTGACCCACTCTGACAAGGTATAGCTGCTCAGGCCAGACGTATGGTTGCTGGTGAGAAAGTAGAGGTCATGTCCCAGGAGCTCATGGCGAGGGACTATTCGGGTGGCCTTTCTGGATACAGAATGGACTGGTTGCTCAGTATAAGATGGTGGACAGAATCCCAATTGTCCCTCAGCTCTAGTGGCTTCACCTACATCATCCCTCTGTATTTCAGGCCTCGTGGAGGTTTGCTCCTAGGGAAGATGGCAGCTCTTCACACAACTCCAGATTCCCCAGCCACCCAGCTGGAGAGGGTAGAGGAAGGGTCAGAATGTGATCCTGACCAGGAGGAGGAAGAGGAAGAAGAAAAGGTGAAAGAGGTGGAAGACGAGGAGGAGGAAGAAATAGTAGTGGAAGAGGAAGAAGAGGATGTAGCAGAGGTGGTGGAGGAGGAGCAGGTGCAGGAGGTGGCACAGGTGGAGGTGGAGACAAATTTAGAGGAAGAGGATGACAATGGCAGTGACATGGAGGAGGTGCTGGCAGAGGAGCAGAGTCCAAGACTGGGGACCCCTGAGCCTCTTAACCATGGTGGTGATGCCAAGTCCCCAGTTCTCCAGGAAAAGGGTAAGTAAAAGCCAACTCCTGGGGAAGGAAGTAAAGAGGGCTGGGGTGGGCCACGCCAGGGACTTGGCCATTCCAGGGAGTGCCCTGAGGCTTTTGAAATGTAGGTGCAGCCAGGAGCTCCAGCCCTGCTTGCTAGCTGGGCAGAAGTTGGCTGAGTGACCAGATTAGGTGCTTATGGGCAGTTGGCCCCTAAGAGATTTTCCCCACAGTTCTGCAGGCTTCCCAGGTTCCAGCTACTGCTCAGGATGAGGATCTAGAGGAAGAGGAGGAGGAAGAGGAGGAAGATGAGGATGATTACCTGATAGCTGGGTCTCAGGTGAGCACCCCTCTTTTACTTGGAGCTCAGGTAACCTGGGCAGGGTTTCTCCAGTGGGGCCTTAAACCTGCAGTCCTGAAGACCTGTGTGGGCACTGGCACTGAAATCCTTAGGCAAGGCCCAGACTCGGAGCCAGAATGGGGCTGCAGATCCCAGGCCTAGGGGATATGGTTATAATTTCCTAGGACCTGACCTTTCCTAGGCTGGTGGGGTGTCCTGATTGTTTCAGTAGGCACCCACTTACCTGCACTGTGTATGGTGACTTCAGCGGATTGGCTGTTCTAAGATCAGGCTGCTCCTCTTGCCTGAAGAGACTGTTTGCTACTGAAAGTCTGCTTTCCTCCTACCAAGTCAGATCAGCCACCACTGTGCAGACTGACAAGTTGGTATCATTTCTCCGCTCAAGAGTGGAGCTTCAGGCTGTTGATGTTGCTACAGCATCTGCTTGTGAATAAGAGGGGGCTCTAGGGCTTGAACTCTGTTGTCTCCTGACCTTGATGTGAATCTTGCCTTTGTCCCCTATGGGCTGGATCTTTCACCCTCTCTGAGTCCCAAGTCCCTGGTCTCCAGATGGGATCAGGTCCCTACCTTCCAGGGATAAGGTGAGGCCTGAAAGCCCTTAGCACTTCTGGGTATCTGTAGACCCACTGACCATGGGATGCTAGCTCTGTCCCATTGATATCCATATGTAGGACCTCAGTTTGTTCCGACTACATCTTGTGGGCTGTCTGTGTGAGGGCTCCCTCAGCCTCTCACCAGGGCAGTATCTGGGGCTGTTTACTTCCAGGAGCTGGTGACCTTTGAAGATGTGGCCGTGTACTTCTCTCTGGAGGAGTGGGAGAGGCTGGATGCAGACCAGCGGGGCCTCTACCAGGAAGTGATGCAGGAGAACTATGGGATCTTGGTGTCCTTGGGTAAGGAAGCGCCTTTTGTTCACAGTAGGAAGCCTCTTGCAGTGACTCCAAGGGCTTAGTTGTCTAAGGGATGCTTCTTGAGACTCAGAGTCTTGCAGCAGGTGGGGGTTCTGGGGTTTGCCTATCCTCAGGGAACCCCTAGGACCACTCTGGCCTGAGGAGGGGTATGTTGGGAGTCTGAGCCAGGTAGTCTTGTGCTATGGAGCTGCCAGTTGTTCTGTGGGCTGTGTGCTTGCATGGCCCCAAGAAGCTTCAACAGGGAGAGACAGGCGAGGGCATCCTTCAGGTGCAGGTATATGGGGCAGGACTTGGTGGGAGAAGAGCTGAGTAGTGAGGGCAAAGCTCTGAGTGAACAGATGCAGTCTCCTACAGCAGTACAATGCGGGGGGAGGGCCTGTCCTGGGAAACATGGAGAAGAGGAAAGAGGATCAGAGCAGGGACAGGGACAGCTGCCATCTCTTCCTTTTCTGAGCAGGATACCCAATCCCCAAGCCGGATCTCATCTTCCACCTGGAACAAGGGGAAGAACCTTGGGTCCCAGATAGCCCTCATCCTGAGGAGGGAGACATCGTCACTGGCGTCTATACAGGTGAGCATGAGATGGAATTTTGTAGGATTTCTGCCAACACAGCTGCTCAGAGCTGTTTAGACTTTGGTCTTTACCCAAGCTCTCTGCAGACCTGGTGCCTGGTCCCTCTGCAGTCTCTGATTGTCTCAGTGCTGACTGTCTTAGGTGTGGGATGGGCTAAATGGAGACAGGGAAGTTGCTATGTGCTCAACTCTGCTTTTGTCTCTTGGGTCCTCTTGGTCTACTTCCACGGAGGACCAGACTGGAAGTTTCTTCAGGAACCTTAAAAAATCATTCCTTGACCCCACCTTGGAACCTATGATGATGATGATTCTTTTTTTTTTTTTTTTTTTTGGTAAATGAGGGCAGGTGATCAGGTCTTTGGCCTAGAGCTGAGGCTAGGTACTAGGAGCCTAGCAGGAGATGGGTGCAGCCTTTTTCATTTATTCTGAGACTTTGGCCAGTCCTCTGGCTTCTCTACCCATTTGACCTTTTCTACAAAGAAAGTCCCCCTTAACCTCTCCCCAGAAGGTTATGGGCAGGCCACTGGCCTGGGTGGGCAGCTTGGGGCCTTTTGGAGGTATTTTGGCATAATGCGTGAAGAAAAATTTCACGCAGTGAGTTTCTCTGGAGGCCTTGGACCTAGCTCTGGCTCTGTTCCTTCAACTCTCTGAGCACTGCTTTATTCATCTGGAGAATAAAGAATTTGAATCAAACCCATGGTTTCTTACTTGAGCATGTGAGACTATTGGTTTGATGAGGTATGGTGGGGTTGTGGTCATTTTCAGTGTTTCAAAGTATGCAGTGGAGGCCCATGGCATCTGTGGCTTGTGGCCAGGGTGATGTCAGCCAATGGAAGGAACTGAATAGACCTGGAGCAGCCATACATGTATTTTGGAAGAAAAATACAGAAAAACACACTGAAATAATATGACTACACATGCCTCACCTGCATTGTTGTCCTTGTGGCAGCTCTGTGCTGTGCTGGTCAGAGAGCTGTGTAGCTTCCCTTCAGACAGGAAAATGGCTTTTCAGGAGGTTGTTAGGTAGTGAGGCCTCAGACCCTGTCTGCAGTCCCCCTTCATTGTGCCAGGATGCCCTTCTGCTGAGTCTACAGGTTCTTGGGACCCTCTTGGGATCTTTCTGGGGCTTCAGAATTGGGAGGGCTCCGGCTGGCAAGAAACAGGGCTGCTGTCCCCAGGATGAGGGGTTTGCTTCCTCATTTCCAGGCCATCTCTCCCCATAGACTTGTGCATGTTGAAGGCAGGCATTGTCTCATTCACCCATCCATATCTACGTTATTCAGGATGGGTGTGGTGACTGGTAGCAGCTTCCAGCTCCAGGTGCTGTGTGAGCTGGACCACTCTGGAAAGGTTCCCAGAGAGCCAGAGCACGATCCTCACCCCCAGGCAGCTGGTTCCTGCCTGGCTTCTGAAAGTGAAGGGTTGAAATACAACACTCAGGACTGAACTGACTTAAACATTAGATAGGAAAGGACAAATGAAGTTGAAAGGCAGTAAGAGGTAGATACACACTGAAGTGAAAGAAATTGATGATCACCAGCAGTTCTGGGCCTCAGTGTGGCTGCCCCCAACGGGTAGAGGCACACTTGTTCCCCTCCCTCACCCACATCAGATACAGGCTGGCATCAGGCTGCTGGGGGCTTCTACTCACATAGCTGTGAGCGCCGGGGAGACCTAAGGCCACTAGGTTTCACATAGCCATGCTCCACAGGGGCCTTGGATACCACCAAATTCCCCTTTCTAGTTATAGCCAGGGAACAAGGGGCTTGGGTCCTGTCATGCCCTAGACATCTGGGCTTAGTGCAGATGGAAGGAAAGGAGTGAGGGGACACTCTGGCAGAGAGGCAGCCTTAGCACCTGGAGCAAAAGGCTGGTTCAGGTTTCCAGGTGCTGGAGGCCTACTGGGGTGGGGGTAGGTGGGTGTAAGTGGGAGGAGGGTGGGCCTGTACCCTGGCCTGGGGGTGCTTTTGTTGTTGAAATTGCTCTGAGGAGGGTCAGCCCTTGGTACTGTATCCACACGTCACCTGTGAGGGGATTGAGTCCTCAGAAGTTGCTGGCCTTTCTGAGGTCACTCACCAGTGACAAGGAATGGCCCAGGGCCCAGTGTCCATCCTCAGAGGAAAACCACCTGCTCACAGACCTGGTCAAGACTTGGTCAAGAGGACAGATTCCCATGTAGAAGCCTGGCTGCCTTCATGAGCTTGAGTTCAGACAAGGTGGGCTGAGGCTGATGTCCCTGCTAGGAGGGGAGGCTGCTGATGCCTGTTGGCCTGAGCATTTCACCCTGTGTACCTTCTTCCTTGGTGTGTCCTCTCACAGGCAGGGTTCTTGAGCCCAACTTGAGTTTCTGTGTGTGGACGAAGTTTTGCAGCATGGGGAGGTGGGAGGGCAATAGCAGGTGCTGACCTTTTTCAGGGAACTTGGAAAGGGTTTTTTTTTTTTTTTTTTTTTTTTTTTTTTTTTTTTTAAAGAGAGAGGGACAGTGAGAGAGAGAAAGGCAGAATCAATTTTATTTAGTTTTTCATGTGACTATTGTTGCTCGAACACTTCATTGTGTACATGGTGCTGGGGTTTGAACCCGCGTACTCGCACATGTCAGGCAGGCACTAACTGCTGAGCCACCGCTCCAGCCCCTGGAAGGGGTTATCTGAAGGACAGAAGTCCACAGTTTTGACTCTTTCCAAGGCCAGGCCAGCTTGGGCCAGGAGACAGGTTTCCTGGCCATTGTGTTTGGGTGTGCGAAACATCTCTTAGCCACTTCCATAGCCACTGTAGGCATTTCCCCCAAAACCCTGCCCTGCCCTGTGCCCAGGGCTATTCCTGTAGGTGTCTGGGGGGTCTGCCATTGGGGCCATCAGCCATTGGAGCGTGAGAGCCAGCTTCTTGCAGCTACAGCAGAGCCTGTGCAAAGCAAGGGAGCCTGCTGCTCTCTGTGTTCTGGGTAATAATGTGGCCTTTGTGAAGGGCAGGATCACCAGGGGTCTCTAGACCTGTGGGGCACTAGGTGCTGGTAACAGTGTGGCTCCAAGACAGCCAGTGCCCCAGCCCTGTGGCCTCCTCTGCCCCCCTGCCACCTTGCCCAGTTGGAGAGGAGAACTGGCCTGCTCAGGGGCCCAGGGCTGATTAGTGACCTGTCTGGCATTAGGCATTGGGGACCAGCTTCCTGGAAAAAAAGGCTATAAGTGGGGCTCTGTGGCCATGTGTGCCTGGCAGTAGGAAAGGGACTAATATTTGAGAGAACAGAGTCTCAATAACAGAGAACAAAGTATAAACAGCAGGGGAAAGCCTTGGAGAATTCAGTGACACATGGCAGGGGTAGCACCTGATTCTAGTTGTAATGCCTGTGTAGCACGGCTACAAGCACTTTATAGCTATTTTTTAACCCTTGCAATATTACCACAAAATGAGGTTACAGATGGGGAAACTGAAGGTAAGTGACTTGCGTCTGGTCCCATGGTACAAGTGGGATTTCGACCCTAGCAGAGCTGGTGTCCTTGGCTGACCCTTGAGAGATGACCAGAGAGATGTGATAAAGCGGGCATCAGTCTGTAGGAGAACCCCTGCCATGGAGCACAGGGTAGTGAGCCAATGCTAAGATTTGTAAAAGCTCAGCGTGTTCAGCTTTGAAGGGGAAACCAACATGACATTTTAGAAAAGAAGGAAGATTGGAGAAATTATGGTGACAACCCACAGTCCTGGGTTTTTTTAAGTCACCCCCTTGGCACTCAGCTGCCAAGGGGGCCTTCTTTAGACTCTGCTTGCATGCACTTGTGTCATCTGCTACTTCCTTGTGGGCCAGGACCTTCCATTTTCTCCAGGATATCAGGACATGGGCTGCAAAGGTGTCCTTGTGGCCAAACTCTGCTCAGTTCTCCCTCCTTGCACAGTTGGCTTTGAGCCCCTGATCTGTCTTTGTGTTTCATTTGTAACTCCTTCTAGTCCCTCAGGACCTAGCTAATCACCCAAGGTCAGATCCTTGGAGCAGATGTTAGGATGCCAGCTCCCATCTTCAGGGCTTTTCCATTCTTCTCTGTGGTTCTGGAGGAAGTAGCCATGCTTGATCTTCAGGGTCACTGTTGGATCAATGCCTGTCCTGCTGTCCTCAAGCTCTTTAGGAAAACACCCCACACCCTTTCTGATCTGAGTGACCTGTTTGCCCCTGCTTGGGGGTCTGACAAGTGGAGCTGATGAATCCTTACCTGGATCAAAAATGGACTTTTGGGTCTCAGAGTTAGAAAACACTCTAGGAACCCTGTCCCTGGAATGGCTGTTATAGTGGACTTCATTCCAGGGCCAAAACCTCCATACCCTGTGCCACTGTAGCAACTGAACAGAGAGCCTGGTCTTGGGGACTCAGTGTCCTCTGGGTCTCTTTCCCAGTGATCTGATACTTCCTAAGATTTCTCCAACTTCCTGGGGACTCAGGTGCCCTTCCTCTCCCTCACTGAGTGTCAGTGGTGGCCTCCATCACCTTGCTGAGTGTTTAGGTATGGCCTCACCACTTGTCCTTGCTGTTGGACAAGTGGCTATGCCAGCTCCAGAGGTAGCACTGAGCTTTCCCAAGTGTCTGTCATGATTGGATCACTCTACAGAGCTAGTGGCGTACATGCTCACCTCCCTGGACTAATAGGTGTTCCTGCTGCTCTGGAACTCTGGGGAAAGGTGGTATTGGATAGCCCTTACAGTCCCTGGCAGTGAGGTGACACTGGGCCTGGTGTCCAGCTCTTTGAGACTTACTGATGCAGTAAATGGTTATTGATCCTTAACTAGGTCCTGTAGGGCAGACTAACCTATTCAGAAATCTGCCAAGAAATTTTATTTGATCCTAAGTGTGAATTTCCCCTGTGTTAGGGGGCTCTAATTAGAAACTGCTTAAGACCCTCATCAGAGCCAAAGGGAAAATCCTTTTGATCTGACCATTAGCCAAGATTGCCTGTCCCTCCACCAGTTCATCCCTGCCCCAAGGGGTGCTCCAGCTTTCTCAGATTTTGGAAAGAGTTGCTGCCAAAGAAAACCACCTAGTGCAAAGGAACTGAGACTTCTCTGGGCCACTCAGGACTCAGCCACTTCTTATCACTTCATGGCCATGGGTGGAGCAGTGAACTCAGCTTAATAATGGACTTTTTATTTAAAAACTAGAAAACTTAATTTGAAAAATAAAATAACCCATTTTCTTGTCCTTTCTATGATCTTTTTTTTTTTTTTTTTTAACAGCTGCAATCAGGTTTTCAGGCTTCATTGCACCTGGTAGTGTGCTCTGCTTTCTCTTGAGACTCTAGGTCAACACACAGAATGCTGTTATACACAAGGGCCTGGTAGGGTGCAGCATTTGACATGAGAGGCCAGCCTAGGCTTCTGAGAACCTCTGAGTCTCACCATCTCTTAAAGAGTGGAACACCGTGGTGCAGGTTCCCTGAGCCAGGTGATAGCTAAAATGGGCCAGAGTCTTGGCTGTAGAACCAAGTAGGGACAAAAGGAGTTTCCTAGGCCTAGGCTGTGGAAGCTTGAACCTTCCAATTGCTGGGATCTAAGGTGGGCACAGTGCAGTGTATACAAGAGCAGGATGCAGGTGCTAAAAGCACTTGGGGCTGCCATGGGCCAGGCAGCTTCCTGTATGCTGTCCCCAGCGTGAATTAGTGCCTGTTCCATATACAAGTTCTTTCCTGGATTTATCATGGTGGCAGGTTATCAGCACTCTGATTTCATAAAAAGAAGACTCTGCAGACTTGACTCCGGAGGGATAGAAGGGAAATGTCAGGGTGCAAGCACTGTGGAGGAGTGACAAGTAGCTGATTCTCTTGGGGTGCTCACAGTGTACCCATAGTTGAAACAGGCGTGGGGTTTCCCAAATGCAGAGCACTCCAGGAAACCCAAGCTGAGGGCTAGCTCACAGGGAAAGATAGGTTCTAAAGGGGAAAAGGATTTAAGAACCTGCGTGCAACAGCTGCCCAATCCTGTTAGGGTGTGGGCAGAGGGTAGGGGCTGCAGGCCCTTCACCAGGCAGGCTTTTCCTGGTTCTGCTCTATGAGAGGGAGGGAGCCCCTTGGCTGCTCAGAAAGACTGGGAAAGAGGGAGGGATGCTGAGCAAAGCTTAGGTGCTTATAAAGGCAATTCCTCAGCTGAGGACACTGAGGCTGCACCTCAGGGCTGCGTTGTCCTCTGCTAAGCTGGCTAGGGAGGTGGCTGTCTTGGAAAGCAGTCTCATGTCTGTCTATCTCTGAAAGAATCAATAGTTTTTCATCTGGTTTTCATTGCTCAGATATATAGTTTTTTATGTGGTGCTGGAGTTTGAACTCGGGTCCTCACGCATGCCAGGCAGGCACTATCCCACTGAGACAGGGCTCCAGCCCCTCATGTCTCCTTTTTTGGGGCACAGAATCCATATGGGGTTAGCCTTGGGACTCACAAGAACCTGCAGACAAGCTCACCCACTTTGAAGTCTCTGGTCCTTCACAGGGTAGGAAGCCCTGGAGGGTACTCCAGAGGAAGTGGAACCCTTACTTTCCTGGGAGGGATCCCCATATGTGCATGCCTCACATGTAGAAAGTCCCCAAATGGGGGAAGCTTTGGATTTATTGTCCTTGGGGCCTATCGGGTTTGTGGGACAGGAACAATCTTACTTGGACAAGTTGAGGTGCCAGACCACAACTAGAGGGGAAGCCCCATGCATGAGGAACTTGTGGTCCCTTGGAGGCTGTAATTTCTCAGGGAAGGCGCAAGCCAGGTGCCCTGTCACATTCCCTTACCTCTGTCTTCTGGTTTAACTTTATCGCCTTCAGGAGCCTGGTTCTGGACCGATGACATAGAGGACCATGAGGAGGAAGACGATGAGGACTTCCTGGCAGAGATGGCTGAGGAGGAAAATGAGCCACCGGGGTTATGGTCTGCAGCCTATGGTGTGGGGGACGTGCCTGGGACGTGGGGCCCCGACGACTCAGATTCGGCGCACACTCCAGAAGAATGGGTGCCAGACCCAGGCAGCCTCGGGGTCCTGGCGGAGGAGTGTGAGGTGAAACCCTTCCTACCTGGCCGGGAGCCAGGCACGAACTTGCTGGCTCCTTGGTCTTTCCCTGCCGCGGTGGATGCCCCGTTAGGGAGGCCCGAGACCACTTGCGATGTTTGTGGCAAAGTGTTCCCGCACCGGTCACGGCTGGCCAAGCACCAGCGCTATCATGCGGCCGTGAAGCCCTTTGGCTGCGACGAATGTGGCAAGGGTTTCGTGTACCGCTCACACCTGGCCATACACCAGCGCACGCACACGGGTGAGAAGCCCTTCCCGTGCCCAGACTGTGGCAAGCGCTTTGTTTACAAGTCGCACTTAGTAACGCACCGGCGCATCCACACTGGCGAGCGGCCTTATAGATGCGCTTTCTGCGGCGCGGGCTTCGGGCGCCGCTCCTACCTGGTGACTCACCAGCGCACGCACACAGGAGAGCGACCCTACCCGTGCCCGCACTGCGGGCGTAGCTTCAGCCAGAGCTCTGCGCTTGCGCGACACCAAGCGGTACACACTGCCGACAGGCCACACTGCTGCCCTGACTGTGGCCAGGCTTTCCGCCTACGCGCCGACTTCCAGCGCCATCGGCGTGGTGGTGGCTGCACAGAACCCAGTGGTGAGGGTCCGCGACTTGAATCCAGCGAAGTGCCGGCCACGGTGGAGCCCGAGGAACAGGATGTCGGGCCAAAGAGGCCTGAGGAGTCTGAAGCAGTAGAGGCGGACAGAGACACAGAGGTGGAAGTGAGAAAGGAGGTAGCAGCGGAGGTGCCTGTCCCTGAGACCAAGAAGAACCCAGAGCCTGACCAGCGGTTCCAGGAGATGGGCAATGGCCTGCGGGAGGGTGAAGGCCCTTCCTCGCACCCGCTTGGTTTCCACTTTCCCGTGCACCCAAAGTCCTGGCTCCACCCGGATGGCTTCCCGATCCTGGGCCTCCCAGACTTTGGAGAGCGGCTGCCGGCAGATGCGCGCCCCTTCCAGGGGCCCTTGGGAGGCCCGCTGTCCCTAATGGAGGGCACAGGGCTGGCCTGCGATCCTTTCGAAGGCAGCGGGGCTGGGGCCGGAGGTGGCGGCCTGCGTGCCTTCGGGCCCACGGTTGGTGGTCTGCTGGCAGAGCCAGCGCCCGCTGCGCTAGCTGAAGAGGAGAGCCCGTGGATCTGCTCAGACTGCGGCAAGACATTCGGGCGCCGCGCCGCACTGGCCAAACACCAGCGCTACCACGCAGGCGAGCGTCCACACCGCTGCGCCGACTGTGGCAAGAGTTTCGTATACGGCTCTCACCTGGCGCGCCACAGGCGCACACACACAGGCGAGCGGCCCTTTCCGTGTCCGGAGTGCGGTGCACGCTTTGCCCGCGGCTCGCACCTAGCGGCGCATGTGCGCGGCCATACGGGCGAGAAACCCTTTGTGTGTGGCGTGTGCGGCGCGGGCTTCAGCCGCCGGGCGCACCTGACTGCACATGGGCGCGCTCACACCGGCGAGCGGCCCTACGCGTGTGGTGAGTGTGGCCGGCGCTTTGGACAGAGCGCGGCGCTGACGCGGCACCAGTGGGCGCATGCCGAGGAGAAGCCCCACCGCTGCCCTGACTGCGGCAAAGGCTTTGGCCACAGTTCGGACTTCAAGCGGCATCGCCGCACACACACGGGTGAGAAACCCTTCCGCTGCGCCGACTGTGGCCGCGGCTTTGCGCAGCGCTCCAACCTGGCCAAGCACCGGCGTGGCCACACGGGCGAGCGGCCTTTCCCGTGCCCCGAGTGCGGCAAGCGCTTCTCGCAGCGCTCGGTGCTTGTGACACACCAGCGCACGCACACGGGCGAGCGACCCTATGCCTGCGCCAACTGTGGCCGCCGCTTCTCACAGAGCTCGCACCTGCTTACTCACATGAAGACGCACCGCGGCGCCACAGGCGCACCCGGGCAGATGGCAGCAACGGCCCCTGTGTCTAAGACCGAGGCGCCCGCCAAGGGGCCTCAGAGTACAAGTGCAAGTTCCGGTTCAGGGGATTGTGGCAGTACCTTGCTGGAGTTCGCAGGTGGAACGAGCTTCGGCTCTGAGCCTGCGACTGCGTTCGTGGGGCCCTCAGGCACCTACGAGGACAGCATCTTGTGAGGGGACGAGCCCAACGGAAGCACAACCCGCTAGGTCACCGGCCCCTGCCCTGGGTGGCTCGGGCGCTGGCCGCTGCAGCCCACCCCTAGCTCCTCTAGCCTGGGAGTTGGGCTGAGGGTTCCAGTTTTGGGTGCGGTGCCTTCTTTCAGTCCTGGGCCTTGGGTTTCCTCCCTAGCTCCAGAGGTGGGGGCCGTGGTCCTGGAGCTCTTACGGCGGTGTGGGGCACGCTTAGGAGAGCAGAGCAGCTAGTGCAGGCGACCAGGGTTGGGGCCCACCACCCCGACAAAAACTGCAACATCTCTGGGTCTGTGCTGCCAGGCAGAGTAGTAGTAACGGCGGGCGAGGCTATTTATTGTAGTGGGATTCCAATTTGGGTGGCCCAGATAACAAACGACTTAGGAGTTTGTAACTGGGTTTTATATAGGCGGAAAAACCATTGTGTCAGAGGAGGGTGGGTGGACGAAATGAGAGCATCCGGCTGCTAGGGTGTGTCAGTGCCAAGTCCTGGCTGAGGATTTCTTCCCATTCCCTCGATGGAGATCCAGAGACCTTCTGGTGGTTTGTGTACGCGTGTGGGAAAGGGAAGCTTTATAGGTTTCCAAAGGACGACGGTGTTCCTCCATAACCCAAGGAGGAAATGGGAAAGCTTTGATCCTACTGTCGACTGGATATTTATTTCTATCCGTAGTATGGCTTGAAGAATGTGGAGGAGAAAAAGCCAGAAACCAAATTTGTGGCCAGGGCTGACGGGTTGTAGGTATTTGCGGGGTCCCCAGGGAGTTTGAAGCCTTATTACCTGAAGTTACTCACCCTCCTCACTCTGCTATCACTGAGATTTGCTAGGCACTAACTATGTTGGTGAGTTTTGGTCTCAGTTTCCTGAGTCCTTTCGTCCTCCCACCTCTGGCTGCTGGAGTCGCACACCCAGATGTCCTTTGGACACCCTGTGCAGGCTGTTGTGCACCTGGGCCCCAGCTTTGAATCCTCTGAGCTGTCACCTCTCCTGGAGCAGGTGCACACATGGAGTCCTGCCCTTCTGGGCCCAGTGCTCATTTAGCCTAAAGCACTGATATTGGCCCAAGGACCTTTCTCCACTCCCTGTAATTAGGGCCCTACAGCCTTCGCCAGTCATTTTAACTGGTCATTATTCCACACTAGAAATGAATAGTATTTCTCTCTAGATTTGCATTTCACAGATGGGTCAGTGGAGGCTCTGAGGTCTTGATGGCTTGCACAGTGGCTGCCCACAGGGTATGAACCTGAGCCCATCACTCGGTGACAAACCAAGCACCCAGCTATACAAGGCCCCTGCCAGGTGGACCTCAGCCTTCAGATTGGACAGTTGGAAGCTGCTGGGCAGCAGCTGAGGCACATCTCATGTGAAGCCCCGCCTTGTACTTTGGGGGCCAATGTCAGTGGGGCCAGAAAACTGAGATTTTAAAGTGAATGCATTCCCTTAGACCTAGTTCCTTCTGTTTTAGTGTAGACAGGTTTGGGGGCTGAGAGCCAGCAGCCAGGCTGCTAGGGGCTGGGTGGGGTAGGAGGTGTGGTAGTCGGTGGGTGGGAATAGGGCCTGGGGGTGATGGTAAGAACTAGCCTGGCTGGGTGAGGTTGTGGGGTGGGTTTGTAAGGAGGACAGGCCCAGGGAGGCATCCGGAATCCTGGGCAGTGGCCTGTTTCAGGTTTCTTCTTTCCCCATATCTTCTGGGACATGAGCCTCAGGGCCAAGGGCTGGGGGGAGGCTGAAATGTAGGGGAAGACTGGAGGTAGCTCAAGCCTTACCCTAGTGACTGGGGTTTGGCACTATACCCATCCCTCCTGAGCCCCAGCTGCTTCTGCCCTGCCCTGAGCCCTCTACAGGAGGACCTAGCTTTAATAAAGAGTGGAGAAATGAGCTTTCTGACTAGACTCTGCTGTTTCCACTCCTTTGTGCCGGTCAGGAAAGCTGTATGAAGCCTCAGGCCTATTTTGTTTCTGCGTCTTCTAGTTGTCTTTTAAGAAACTGGAATTGGCCCCAGGATGGCGCATGAGAAGTCAGCTCAAGATGAATTGGACCCTGTGTTGCCAAGTCTTGCTGGGGCTCCCTCCCAGAACCACACACTTGTGATGCATATTCCTATCATGAAGCATTATCATATTTGTGAATGTTTTGGTAAGCCTTCCAGTGATCAAAAAAAGGGGACGGATACCCTTCATGGTGGTCGGGGCCCATCTCTGGGCCTTTCCTCCAGCTCCAGCACACCTTCTGAGTTTATTCAGGGCTCCCATGCCATAGGCAAGGTGAACCTCCAGGGCCCCAAAACACCATCCTTATTTATTCTCACCATGCAGTATACCCATGATCAGATTTGACTCTCCCATCATTTCCCAATGGACTTGAAAAAAAAAGTATGAATTGTGAAGTAAGTTTTCTTTACAAATGTGATTTAGAAAGCCAGGCATGATGATGCACACATGTGATGCAAACTACACAGTAGGCTGAGGCAGGAGGATCACAAGTTCAAGGCCAGCCTGGGCAACATAGTGAAGACCTGGTCTCTAGACAAAATTTAAAAAAAAAAAAACAAAACAAAAAGAAAACCAAATGTGATTTGGAGGCATCAGAACAGACCAACCTAGTATATCAATTTAAAAAAATGCTTTTACATTGTGAATGCCAAAGCTTAGTTAAAAAGTAGATAGCCTTTTGACTCATTTAGAAAAGCGGAATGATTTCAGTGGAGTTTATAATGGATTATCCAGTCAAATACCTTTTTACTTTATAAGGGGAGGATACCAATCCAATGATCACAGGGGGAAAAAAAAAGATATCCTTCATCCTTCATTACAAGGAGGAGCGGAGCCCCAGTGACCTGTGAAACATAACCCACTGGAGGTGACATCCCTTTGCCTCCACCTACCTCTGTTGTTTTCCCTTCTCTCTTGCCCCTTTTCCCCAGCCTCCTTCATTTTTTGATGCCTTTTCTCCTTTTACACTATATCTCTTCAAACATTTCTCTCATTTTCTTTCTCTTAATTGGTTACATATGGAATACAGCATTTTGAAATTTTTGGTTATATCTACTAAATAAAGATTTATGGTCCTTGTTCTTTATTTAATTTTTCCCAATTATGCTAGTTTCAGAAATATCATCAGTACAAAAAGTCAAGTCCACCCTCTTCATCTTCTCAAAGGCAACCAAACATGCTGAGCACGTTCTTCTGCATGTGTGGAAATGGCTTAGAATTAGGAATATTTTTATGTACTTTCTGGCAGCTTGCTTTTTTCCATTTGAAAACATCTCATGGACATTCTTAACTGCCTAACAAAGAGCTACCCCTTTCATTTTGTCCATTTTATCATAGCATTTCATTCCAACAGTGTACGTTAATTAAACTACTCCTTGATTAGTGGGTTTTGATTATTCCATTGTTTCACAGCTTCAATGTTGTTTTGCATATATGTTGTGAACTTAGGTAGACTAAATTAATCTGTTTACATGAATTAAAATCTTATACATGGTGCTGCTGGGCCAAAGAAGATGCATAAGAGAAGTTTTTGGATATCACTGAATTTCTGCCAAAAAAGGCTCACTGCAGCCCAAAAGTGTGGTGAGAAAGCATTAGTGGATCCTCAGTCTCACAGATGCTGGGCACCAACAATCATTTTAATTTTTGCTTTGTTCTCCATTTTACAGAGAGATGAATGGCTAGAATTTATTCCTTTTTAACAAATAAGTTATTGTTGAGGCTCATGATCTTTGCTGATGTATTTCTGACTGCTGATATAAAATATCCCCACTGAGTCTAGATTCCTTCTCTCAGATTATGACTTTCTCACTATTTCTGTGTTGGTGTCCTGTGCTTCCTGCTACGGCCTCTCCCCACAGTTTCAAGGGGGGACCTTCAGTCAGATGAGGGTAACATTTCCTTTTTTCATTTTCTTGTTAATTTAGCAAAATACCTGAAACCCATTCCCTGAGCAGAGTACCACTGTGAGACTCCTCAGTGTGGCCATTCAGGAAGCATGTTTAATATTGTCAGTGACAAAGCCCATTAAAGCATTCTAATTCTCTAGCAATTTCAAAAACTTCTTACTAGCAATTCAGTGAGAAATCCATTTTACATAATTGTGACCTAGTGCGTGTGCACACGCACATGCACATGCACACAATAAACCAATGGTAAACTTTCTTGCAATTTTTATTCCACCTCAATTTATTTCATCTTTTAAAGTACTGATCTCAATATATAACTCAGGATGTGCAATGTGAAAATCACAGGTTGAAATTTTCTTAAGTGCAGCCCATCAAACCCCCTTTTGAGTGGCAGCTCTGGGGAGACAGGCTGGGCTGGTACCCTGCATCAAAAGCTTTGGTCCAGAAGCACCACTGTTTCTCTGTGTCTAGGGATGTCCTGGCTGTGAGGAGACCAGGGGCAGACCTGCTAAGGTGGGAAAAGGCATGGCCTGGTCAGTATGCCTTCTCAAAGGCCCAGAGTCTCCCACTTCTTCCAGGAACTTGATATCAGGGCAGCTGCTGAGAGAGAACCTAGGAACTTAGGGGTCATCCCTGCTCCCTGTTGTCCTCTGTCCTATCATGTCTCCCTCAGAGGTAGAAATGCCAGAACAGGTAATAACAGCCACTCACACTTCTGTCCCAGGCACTGTCCTGAAGCTTCATGTGAATTAATTTCATTTAATCCTTACACAAGAAGTCTACGTATGTTCTCATTTTACAGATAAGGAAACTGAAGCGTAGAATGGCTATGTCATCTGTCCAAGGTTTGCATGGTATGACTCTTGAATGCCTATGGGCACTTCTGAAAGTGCCCTACCAGTAGCTGTTGAAAGGCCAGGTCACTGCCATAGTCACATGTGCAGCCAGAATGCTTGCTGCAGGTGTGACTTTAACTCTGGCAGAAGAAGAGGGTTAGAATCTGTATCTTGTCTATTGTTTCAGTTACTTTGGTATTACAAATAACAGCCCCCCAAAACACACACACACACACCCTTGGCATTTTACACAACCAATTTGTTATGCATTTGGTTATTCTAGGGGTCAGAAATTCAGATGGCCACAGCAAGGCTGTTTTTTCTCTGTTTCTTGCCTTCTGGGACCACAGCTGGTAAGGGACATGGGAGTTGGAATCACTGCCTGGAACTTGGGATTGGAATAACTCCCAGATTACTACTGTATGCTAGCATGTGCACAGGTGGCCTCCCTGTGTGGAGTGGTTTCCTCAAGCACAGCGGCCTTGAAGTGGTTGGATTTCTTATATGGCAGTCCTGAGATAGACCAAGGCTACATGGCCTTTTTTGACCTCACCTTAGAAGTCACAGTCTGATGCTCCTGCCATGTTTTATTGCTTGAAACTGATTCAAGGGAAAGGACAGGGACCCCAATGACTATTGGTAGGAATGCCAAAGGATTTCAAGGTTATTTTTTTTCAAGGTTATTATTTTTAACTGCCACATCCATCATCCCTCAAAAGGGTATTAGCTGCCTAAAATAAAGGAATCTTTATTTGGCTTTCTAGGAGACCCTCAACAGAATGGCTGCCTCCTTCTTTGCACATCCATTCGTCAAATATATATGGGTTTCCAGGTAACTTAATTACACAACCAGGAAGAGGCAACCCTAAATCATCATATATTTGAAGGAAGCCTGCTAGACAGAAACAAACCACCAACATACACAGAAAACAGTGATAGGAGAGGAAGCAGAGATAATTCAGGAAAAAGAAGAGAACTCTAGAGATTTAAAATTTAGTATCTTCCAAGATTTGTTAAGACATTATATAAAATAAGGACTGCATATTGGGAAAATGGAAAACACACAAAAAGAACTTGGAAATTAAATGGAAATAAAGACAATAAAAAAGATACAACAAAGGTTAGAAGGTAATGTTCATGTCTTAGACTATAGAGCAGGAAAAGGAAAGAGGCAGAAATAATGACATGATTAGCACAAAAATTTGCACACTGGACTAATATGAATTCCAAGAGGAAAGAAAAAAAGGACATGTAGGCTGGGAAATAAAGAATTACTAGAAGAAAACTCAGAGTTAATTGACAAAGGTCTGTAGGATGAAAGGGTCCATGAAGTGTTAGCAGGATGGAAGAAGATCAGTACCTAGACACATTCTTTTGAAAATCCACAACAACAGGAGAGAGGATTCTACAAGTCATCTAGATAGGTCAAAATCAGTCAACTGCAGAGGAACAAAGATAAGACTAGCCTTACATTCCTCAGCATAACCATGGAGCAATAAGTCCAAACTTCTTAGGGAAATTTTCCTTTTGAGATTTATTATGAAAAATTTCAAACATAAAATTGTAAAGAATGGTACATTCAATCTGTATTTATCATCTATCTTTAAGAATTGACAGTGTGAGGAGACTGCAAGATGGCGACTTGAAGACAGAGGCCTTCCCCCAGCAGCTCTGAATCTGGACCGAAAATTCCCAGTTCATTTCCAGATTTTTGAGGGTTCACCTGACAAATAAGAGAGAAGAATCTCTTCAGACATGAGGAATCAAACTCGAAGAGGTTCACATCAATCCCCAAACTCCCCTGGTAAGGGGGCTATGGCCAGGGATCAGGATGAAAATCTAGACCAATATATCAATGAGCTGATAACAAAAAGGAACAACGACTTAAAAGAAGAGATAATGAAGGGAATAAATGAGAAAACTCAAGAATTAAAAGACTCGATCATTAAAGAAATAGATTCTCTCAAAAAGGAAGTTACAGACCTCAAATCTGCAGTCAATGACATGAGAGGGACCATGCAAGAATTCAATGATAGAATAACTTCAGTAAAAAATAGAACCTCTGCTATTGAAAGAACTTCCGATAATGAACACAGGTTGATCAAGCTAGAGCTCACTGACACCAAAAAAGAAAAACAATTAAGAGATCACGACCAGTATTTCAAGAATGTCTGGGATGAAATGAGGAGGAACAATCTGCGAGTAATCAGAATACAGGAAGAAATTGCGACACACACCAATGGAATGAGGAATATTCTCAAAGAGATCGTGAAAGAAAACTTTTCCCACATAAAAATAGAATCTGACATGCTCATCCAAGAAGCTTACAGGACACCCAATAGGCCTAATCAAAAAAGAAACTCACCAAGACATATCATATTCAAAATGTACAATAGCGATACCAAAGAAACTATATTAAAAGCAGCAAGGGAGAAACGCCAAATCACATTCAGAGGCAAGCCAATAAGAATTGTCTGTGACTTTTCAACCCAGTCTCTGGAAGCAAGAAGATCTTGGAATGATATCTTTCAACGTCTAAATGACCACAACATGCAGCCTAGACTTCTATACCCAGCAAAACTCAGCTTCAAATTTGATGGAGAAATAAAAACTTTCCATGATAAAACAAAACTGGCAGAATTTGTCAACAGAAAACCTGCCCTACAAAGAATTCTCAAGGAAATAAATACTCCAGACAGAAGAACAAGCACTTGATACCCAAAACCCAGAATCTGAAGAAATTCAGTGAAAGTATCACCCAGCAAGAATTATTCCAAGGCAACCACAGAACTAGCTAAATAAGACACAATGACCATGTTTCAATTACACACTTCTATCTTAACACTGAATGTGAATAGTCTAAATGCACCACTCAAAAGACACAGACTTGTAGACTAGATCAAAAAACAAAATCCAACCATATGCTGCTTACAAGAAACTCACCTAACAGGCAAAGACATCCACAGATTAAGGGTGAAAGGATGGAAAAAAATCTACCATGCTTATGGCCCAAGAAAACAAGCCGGTGTCGCTATACTTACATCCGACAAAGTAAATTTCAAGCATAAATCAATCAAAAGAGATAAAGAAGGCCACTACTTAATACTAAAAGGAACCCTTCAACAGGAAGAAATAACCATGGTTAATATTTACTCTCCAAACAACAATGCACCCAACTACATGAATAAATTACCGCAGGACATCAAACCACTCGTGGGTCACAACACAATAATACTAGGAGACTTCAACACTCCGCTGTCACCATTAGACAGATCATCAAAACAAAAAATCAATAAAGAAATAG
>PVKS010007447.1:0-72867 GCA_004027875.1 Aplodontia rufa | reverse complement strand
TGACCTGCCAAATCAGCAGGCCAGGTGACTTTCTGTCTTTGAGCCCCTTTCTGAAAACCCATGCCTAAAAATACCCACCACCTGCCTCTGTCCCCACTGGCCTGGGGCCTCTGTAAATTGAGACCTGTGTGTGCCCTTGAGGAGCAGGGACTAGGACCCTAAATTTGGGTGTGGCTGAAAACTCTGGAGAGGACAGTGGATATCAGATTGTGTCGGGTAGATACGGCAATGATTGGGACAAGGACTTTTTCCTTGTGGAGGGAGGGAGAAGTCCGAGGTCTGTAACAAATGGTTACAATGTACTTGCTGAGCCTGGTCCTGAGCCCTGTGGGACTTCCTACCTGGGCTGGGAAGGAATTTTTCTATAGGGCTTTGCTATTATAGAATATTTGTTGATGCTATAAATACATTTTGAACACGTGTTTGCTATGCCAGCTCCTGTGCTACGTAGTGGGGTTACACAGGGAAACAAAAAGGATTAAACATCTGTGTCTTCATAGCACCCATGGCAGAAGACAGAGAGGAAAATACGTAAACTGACATGATAGAAATGAAATGTTATTGGGAAAATAGAGCACAGTGGAGGGTGCATGAGGGGATGGCACTTCCACTAAGGTGGGGGACATCTGAGCAAACCCTTAGAAAAAGCGAGGGAGGGAATGTTTAGGTATCTAGAGCAACAATAATTCCAACAGAGGGAACGGCCTGTGCAAAGGACTTGAAGCCAAATGTGTTCACCTCGTTCTAGGAACAGCAAGGGGTTATGTGGAGGGCAGGAAGGGTAGGAGATGAGTCAGGCATGTCTGGGCAGGGAGAATGGCAGATCGAGCCTTTGTGCGGGCTTGTAAGGACTCCAGCTTTTATTTAGAATGAAATGAGAGCTGGGCAGGGTGGCTCACACCTGTAAACCCAGTTAACTTCGGAGGCTGGAACAGGAGGTTCGCAAGTTCGATGCCAGTCTGGGCAACTTAGACTCTGTCTCAAAATAAAAAAATAAGTAATAGTAGAGGTCTTGCCTGGCATGTGTGAGGCCCTGGATCCTATCCACAGTGCTCCACACCTCCCCCACAAGAGGAGCCAGTGGAGGATTCTGAGCAAAATGTTAGGTTTGACTTGGGTTTTATTTATTTATTATTTATTTTGCAGTGCTAGGGATCAAACCCAGGGCCTTGCACATGTCTTGAGCTTCAGGGTAATTCCTCTGATTCCTACGCTGACGTAGACCGGACAGAAGGCAAGACCGGAGAAAGGGAACTTGCAAGAATTCTGGGAAGACCCGGATCACTGTGGCAGCTGGGGGTGGGGTGAAAAGTTCAGCCCCTAGGTATATTTTGCAGGTGGAACCAACATAATTTCCTACCCACCTAACTGGATGGGGGCAGGAGAGGGATTCGAGGATGATTCCATAAGCTGGGGCATGCTGACACATACCTGTAATCCCAGCAACACGGGAGGCTGACACAGAAGGGCAGAAAGGTTGAGACCAACCCTGGCAACTTAGCCAGACTGTGTTTCAAAATAAAATAAAAAGGGAGGGGGGCGTGTGGCTCCTAGGTAGAAGGCCTCTGAGTTCAACCCTCAGTACCCCCACCTACCACCGAAAATCCAGGTCCTCAAACATGCAAAAGGTGAGTTCTGACCTGGGTACTGGAAGGATGAAGTTGCCTACAGCTGATGCCGGTGGTGGTGAAGACTGTGAAGGAGAAGGCTGTAGAAGGGGAGGAGGCCTTGAACCTCCAAGTAACAGATGTCAGTAGATAGGTGGGGGGAGCCTGGGCTGGAGATATAAATTCGGGGATGTGAGCACATCAATCCAGAACTTGCTTGCATTCTATGCTTTTCAGTTAACCGGGTAAGATGTGGACCTAGCAGACAGAAAGGGTCAGGCGGCTGGAATGATACCTGCAGAATGTGGCTAGCTGGGCCCCCTAGAGCGAGGTGGGCAGGAATGAAGCGCGGCCGAGTGGAATGGGAGGAAAACTCCTTTCCGTGCTTTGCCAATCCGTTTCGTGTAACTGCACGCAGCACGTCGTTCAAGCCTCAATTGCACTCGCACCTTTCACGCAACAAACAGCCACTGTATTTAGTTATACATTCAAAATAGCTCAAATGGAGCAAAGCAGGCTTAAGAGAAGCGAAGCTGCGCTGGGCAGTAGTCAGTTGGGAGCAGAGTTTGTAACCGGCGGCTCTGTCCTGGCGCCCCAGGGACGGGCGGGGTTGTGGGGACAGATCCTGGCGGCAAAGCCGGGTTCCCCGCGACTGCAGGAGTGGCGCGCCGACTTCGCGGCGAGGCCCCTTTAAGGCCGGGCGCTGATCTCAGCCGCGCGCCCGCCGCCCCGCCCTCCCGGCCGCGCGCCAGTGCGCAGGCGCGCCGGGCGGCACTCCGCTCGGCTCGGGACGCGCCGGCGGCGGCGGACACCTCGGGCTGCGGCGCCGCCCGCCCCGCCCGCAGAGCCCGGCCGCCGCGCGTCGCCCGCACACGCCACCGCCATGGGCTCCTGAGGTACCCCGCCCGGACGGCCTCGCCGGAGGCCCGGAGGGTGCGGCCGGGGGCGGGGGGCGCCCTGCAGGTCGCGTCGGCCTCCAGCCCCCGGGAGGGAGGGGATGGAGACGCCGGCCCGGCCGCGGCCCCGCGGGGCCCGCCCTGTGCCCCCTCCTCGCCCCGTGGGGTGGCGGGTGGCCCGTGGGTGTGCCGGCTCCCCCTCCACGCCAGCGTGGCGGGGGCCAGGTCTGGAGTGTAATCGGACCTGCCCGTGGGGGTGGCCGGCGGAGACGGGCGCTGGACGAGGCCCTTTGCAAGTGGGATTGTGTGCGCCGGGTGGGTGTGCTGGCGCCTGGCACTGCCGAGTGACCGGGACGCATCTGTGCTCAGTGCGGTGGCTGGGAGGGTAGTCTGTCCGGGAGGCCTTCAGGGCTGCGTGAATGCGGGGTGTGCAAGCCTCGCGGACTGCTCAGCGTATTTGGAGGGGAAGCACCAAGGGTGTTTGCCTCCACAGGGACGCTGGAGGCTGGTTTAGCTATGGGTCGCATCTGTGGGTCTGCATTTCTTCCCTAGGCATGCCCTCCGCCACCTTGCTTGGGTCTACTTGCATCAGTGCTCGGTGACCCCAGCGATGGCAAGGCAGTGAGGCTGGGCACAGGTGCCCAGTCCATACTTTCTTTGGTGGGGAGTTGTATGAGGCCAGACATTTCACCCCTCCCTCCCAGGGCATCCTGGGGCACAGCAGGTGTTTGCATGCCTGATACCTGTGTGTGAGGTGAAGGCCATGTATTATTCACCTGACTGCTGGGTGCTTTATGTAAGGAAAGAACTAGCAATCTGTGCCCTGGAGGCTGGTGTGCTGCAGTCAGCCAGGCAAACAAGCTCACCTGCACCTGCAGAGGAGGCGAAGGTCTCAGAGGTGTGACTTCCTTGACAGGTTATGTTTGCAGAGTCCCTTTCTGTGTCCCTCATCAACATGCTAGATGGGCCCGTGGGTTCCGCACATCTGAGTACATTATTGAGAGTGTTGTGCATGTCAAAGTTGGGACTGTGGGGTGGGAGAGCCCTAGGAGCCAGGCCTGTGTGCCCACTTGGACACCAATTTCCTGGGCATCAGGGAGTTTCCAGGTGGGTGGGGGTATCAGACTTGGAAACAAGAAATTGCAATGATGTGAAAAACACAAAACAAAGGAATAGGAGTGCAGAGGTGGGTTCAGTGCTAGGGGAGGGGGATGTGGCACAAAGGGACAACTGAGCTAAAGCTGGAAGGATGGCTGAGATTCCTGATATTCCTCTGTGCTTTCAATGTGTGTTTCACAGTTAATTCTCACAGCAGCTGCGTGAGTAAAGAACTATTATTATCCCTGTTGGTGGATGAGGAAAACTGAGGCCCAGAGGGAATTTGTGGCTCTCTTGTCCATCATACAGGCAGGCCTGAGTGAGTTACCTTTGAGTCAGGACCTTTCTTGGTGCCGGATCTTGTTACCTTATAATTTCTTGAGCGTCTGCTATGTGCTAGGTACCATACCAGGGGCACAGAGATCTGAAGATGAATGGGGCCTGGGGCCTGCCCTCAGGGGCTCCCAGCCTGCTGGAGAGATGGACATAGACAGTGACCCCAATCCAGACAGAGGCCCCAGTGGCCAGTGTGGGAGGATAAGACTGTAAGTTCTCCCCAAGAGCCATAGGCTCTCTGGGGTGCTTTGTACGGTCTTGGGGGTTTTGGATGTGTTGTTGCTCCCATGGTGGTGTTGGTTTTATAAGGAGCCCCTTCTAAATGCCTCCCTTGGGGTAGAAGAAGAGCTTCCACACAGCACTGTATGAGTGGCCCTCCTGTGCTAGTTGGCTTGTGTTGACTGAGTTCTGGAGCCTGGGCTCCTATCTGGAGGTCTTTTCTCCCACTCTCTGTCTTTGAGGTTTTGCTCCTGGTTGCTGGCTGGCCTGCCCAGCCCTCGCCCTGCAAGGGGCTCAGTGCTATTTCTAGTCCCTGCTGTGCTCATTTCTCTCCCTACATTCCCTGGAGTAGAAACAGCCTCGGCAAGGCAGGGTTCAGCTCTTTGTTTTGAAAAGGAGTTGCAGCGGCTGAGACCGGGGATTTGGTGTGTGAGTTCTGGAAGGCTGCGGCCGGGCCTGGGACCTCTGTAGGGTCTGCCCAGGGCTTTCGGCTGAGACTCTTGTGGGCAGCAAGCACTTACTTAATACCTACTGTGTGCCCCGCACTGTGCTGGGCCCAGAGAAGAAAGGCCAGAATCATGGGTTGTGCCCTAGAAAAGGCAGTGGCTGGCTGAGGGAGCCCAGCATGTAACCAATATGTGCAAGACAGTGCTCTACTTGTGGTGGAAACAGAGGGCCCTAAAGGGCCCCAGAAGACAATAGGAACAACAGCTCGTTTATTGAGCACTTACTGTGTGCCAGGCACAGTTCAAAGCACTCTCATGAATTATTGTGTTTTATTTTCCCGCCACCCAGTGAGACGGGCCATCACTTTCCCAGCTGGTCTGACTTCAGAGCCCAGCTCTTCCTCCACTGTCCTGGGATGTGCAGGAAGTCTCTCTGCCCTAAAGGATGAGGGGTGCTGGACCCATGGAGGAAGAGGAGAACATTCTAGGTAGAGGGGACCCTGGGCACTGTGGAGGTCTGAAGTGCCTTTCTTCTCAGATGTGGCTGTGATGGGCCTGATAGTGAAAATCTTTGAAGCCCCTGCTAAGGATTTTCTCTCTCTCTCTTTTTTTTTTTTTTTTTTAAGTACAAGGGATTGAAGTACTTAGCCATTGAGCTGCATCCCTAGCCATTTTTATTTTTAAATTTTGAGACAGAGTCTCACTAAGTGGCTCAGGCTGGCTTTGAGCTTGCCAGCCTCCTGCCTCAGCCTCCTGCGCTTCTGGGATTACAGAAGGGCAGTGCCACACCCGGCTCCTGCTGTGGAACTTGAACGTGATCCTGACTTGGTCAGCAGGAGCCCTTGAAGCATTCAAAGAGGAAGTGCTGAGCCTTGTATTCCGAGGCCGCGTCATCATCTCACATCTTCCTTCCTTCATTCCTGCAAGTAACTCCCAGACCCGCCTTTCTCTGGTTGCTGGCATCCTTTTAGTCTTCGCTGCTTTTCCTTCTCTTCTTCCAGCAGCTTCTGGTCTAAAGGCCTCTGAGCCCCAGCTGAACCCCTGAAGCCATCATAACTGGCCTCTTCCGCTGACTGTGGATTGGCACCACTGAGCTGGAACAAGGCTTATTTAAAGGACTGCAGTTCTCGGGGTTCTCCCAGGACTCGTGGGGCCTCACTGCTTCTCATGCTACAGATCCGCCACAGAGGAATGCCTTTGGAAACTATGGTTCAGCATCTAGGCTATCAGCTCTGTAAATACATGCAGAGGAGAGCAGGGGACAGCCGGAAACGGAGCAAGAACGGTTTACTGCCTGGTCTCACTGGAGGAGTGGCCTGCTCCATTAGCTGGGGGATTTGGATGTTGGTGTTTGATGCAGTGACATGCAGTCCCACCAGGGTGTGATAAATTAGATGTCATCCCTTCCTGCAAGGCTAAAAGCTGTGGGGTCAGGTGTGCTCCAGTTGGGGACTTTGCAGAGTACTCTGAGGCACAGCCAAGGGAGGGGGTGTGGGAGCTGATGAGGTGTAGGATGTGAGGGCAGGAGTTAGGGGAAACTTCTGAATTGGGTGCCATGGGATTGAAGGGTGCTAATTCAGGAAGGGGTCAGAAATGGTCAGTGGGACCATGGGGGCAGCAGGGAGAGAGAGAGATAATGAACTGCAAGTTGCTTACTAGGTTCTAATTCCTGTTCTTTAAAAACGGGGGTGGGGTGGACCCTGCCATTTCCTTCATCTGTAAAATGGGAGCACTAACAGTATGGCCGTCATAGGGCGCCCAGACATGGCTGCCTGGAGCTCGGCGAGGCACCTGGCACATGGTACATACTCAGTACATCCTAGGCTTTACTGCTACCTCGCAGGCCATTCGCTTCATTCCGGAAGGAGGTATTGAAGTCCTGTGAGGGCGGGGACCTGCTCTGGGTCGCTGAGTCCAGCTCGGGAGACACATCAAACGCATGACAGTTAAAATTGTCATGGGTGGTTTGAGGTCCTTCTTGTCTGGGCAGACACTTTTGGTGGGGTGATAGTTAAGCTGTGACCGTGTGCACAGGTGGAGGAAGTGGGTTGCAGGCAGCGGGAAGAGCATGTGTAAAGCAAATATCTGATATCATCTGCAGAGTTGCATGGCCCTAGGATTCAACACCTAGCAGGCTTCAAATAAATGTTCATGGAATGTGAGAGCAGACGGGAAGCCTCGGAGGGGCAGGGCTGTGGCGAGAACGTCCTCCCCCTCTACTAAACGGGAAGCGGCGGGCGTGGGTACCTCAACACAGCGTGCGCCAGGTGGGAAGTCTGCAGGCTCTTATTAGGTGCTCCACCTTCAACAGCTTCTCCCAAAGGCTAGGGAGGAGGCCACACACGGAGGGAGTGAGAGCTGGAGTCGGGCCAGACCCCCAACTCGCATTTGTTGTTGCGTCTGTCTGCTGCTGCATTAATGTGGCCAAAACGCTGTGCCTGGGTGAGCCGTGGAAGGCTGGCACCGGGCTTCCAGTGGGCAGCTTTTCCAGTCTTCAGTTAGTGGCAGCTCAGGTCTGGCTTGCAGTCTTGCACAGGGTAGGTGCTGAAATAGTTTTTGACTGAACAAATGAACAGTTGGATGGATTGGTTGATGGAGTTACCACACAGGCTAAAACTGAAGTTGTTTTCCAGAAGTGACAGCAGGAGCAATCAGAGCAGGATTGTTTGCTGGAACTGAGCTGGGATCATCGGGAGCCGCTAGTGCCCATGAAGCAGGCGGGTTTCCCAAGGACAGGCGTCTGAGGGAGGTGCAGGAGCTTCAGGCCTAAGGAGAGAGGCAGGAAGCCTGGCAGACACCTCCTTTCCCTTCTTCTATGGGACGGAAACCAGAGGGGAAGATCCCACCCAGAAAACCTTTGTGCATAACCTGCGTCACTTCCAGCTCTACCGTGGTTTAAAGTCACACGTAACTGAGTATTGATTTGGTGAGAAGTTTGCAGTGTCCAGGTCAGCATCACAGCCTGTGAGAAACAAGATGCAGTACTTCTAGCAAGCTCGGACCGTAGAGAAGGTGGGAATAAGAATAAATACCCCAGTTTCGCAGTCAAGAAATAATTGCTGTTGAAGTTTGGGCGATGTTCTTTCTAGGCGTGAACTTGTGTTATCTTGTTGTTCACTTAACTCTGGGTCAAATGCATTTACCCACAAAATTAAAAAGCCCTAGATAGAAAAATCAGAGAAGTCCTAAACAGAGCCCTGGGCTGTGTCTCAAGTACTCTGCAGGAAATATGAGGTCCACTCTCTCCTGGATTGCACTATGGCATAAGTGGTGGATAGGACACTGGACTGAGTGTCAGAAACTGGGGTGGTAACCTCTGGCAAGTCACTTGCCCCTCTGAGCTTCACTCCCCCATGGGGACGTCTTATACCCCTCTGCCCACCTCCCAGTGACACAGGGCTCAGATGAGTTCCCAGCTTAGAAAGCCTTAAGCCCCCAAGGCAAGGGGCATGGTTTGGCAGGTGAGCAGGTCAAGTGACTGAAGAAGGAAGGGGAGGGTGTGTGCACATGTGTACGTGTGTGTTCCTTCTTTCTCAACCTGGAATCTGTTTGGTGATCCCCCGGAAGACAGGTCTCCTTGCTGTGAAGCCCTGATCTGTGGTCAAGCTGGTCCTACGATGTCCCTGTCCACCACTCACGCCATGGTATCCCCTCACACAAGTGGGTGGAGTGAGACCTCTGGATGTTACTGCATTGGTCACCTGAACGGGATTTTCAGATCAGACAGCTTCCTACCCCAGGGACACATAGTACCTTTATTTTCCTCCTGCTACAACTCGTGGACAGCCAGCTCCAGGGAGGCCCTGTTCTGCTGGCAAGTGGCTGAGAACCTCCACTCCATTGGGCAGAGCTGTTCTCCAAAGCCTGCCGGGTCATCATTTACGGAAAAGCTCCCAGAGAAAATTAACCCCATGGTGCTGCTGTGCCGCTGGTGGAGCCGCCTGGGTTCCTGCTCCTGCACCTGTGGTTTGTGTTTTATCCAGAATGAGCAGCGAGGCTGGGTGCCTGTGAAGCGCTGTGAGTGAGGACATCAACATTGATTAGTGTTAGCAACCAACTATGCTACTTTTGTCCCCCCTGGAGTTTGTGTAGGACTTTGCAAATGACATTTCACATGTCTTTTCATTTCATCTTCCTGGTGGCCGGGGGCCTTGGAAAGAGGAGGAGAAGGATGATTCATTTTTTGGCACTGGATTGAACTCAGGGGTGCTTAACCACTGATTTACATCCCCAGCCCTTTTTATTTTTTACTTTAAGACAGGGTCTCACTAAGTTGCTTACGGCCTTGCTAAGTTGCTGAGTCTGGCCTTGAACTTGCAGTCCTGTCTGTGTTCCAAGTCCCAGAGATTCAGGTGAATGCCACCACGGCCAGCTAGTACCACTGTTGTTGTTATCGTTATTTAGCAGATGAAGAGACCAAGGCCCAGAGGGTGAATTGCCTAAGATCCTAGAGAAGGAAGTGCCCAGCTTTCTGTCTCTTCCTCCCCTGAGTGGCCACCCTAACACTGCCCTGCCTGCAGAGAGCTGGTGGCCCACTGGAGAGCCCAGCATCTTAGATTGCTGCCTGGGCCTGGAAAACACAGTAACAGGATTTAGGTCAAAACTGTGGGGCCCCAGGAGGCAGCAGGCTGTGCTATCTGGTGTGCTGAGGGCAGCTGAGCTGGGTTGCTGGGGATCTTGGAGGTTGGCAGGTGGAGGGTTGGGGAGGGCTTTCCAGGTAGCAGGACCGCCTGGAGCACACACAGAGGCCTGAGACGTAGGCAGATGACTCAAAGTAAGGTTCAGTGAGCCCTCGTGGGGCATTTGGGGTCCTTGCCTCACCTGCAGGAGAAGGAAGTGCGTCTGTACGTGAAGTTTTTTGAGGGGGTTTAAACAAATAGAGCATGTGAAAAGTGGGATTTATCAGAACAGCAGATACTTTGTGAATGGTTGATGCACCTCAGTGCAGGTAAGTGTGATTTGATGCTCTGGGGTCCCTACTGGCTGCCAGGGGGATGGGGTCTTGGTGGGAGGTAGCTGGGGCATGCAGGGTTCTTTCAAGGATGTCCCCTCAGCTGGTGGCAGAAGACCTTTCTCTCTGTCCATGCTTTTCAGTGACTTGTGGCGGTAGCAGGACTCCCTGTCCTGATCGCCATGTAAGTTCAGCTGTCCTCATTCTCAGGGCACTTAGTTTCCTTCCAGAGATTTCCTCCATCCTCTGCAGGTCACTAGCCTGAGCGTGGCTTAGATGGTGACGGCTGTTGGGCTCATGAGTTACATACAGTTTGTGATGGGCCAGGAACAGAGACAGGAGCGAGTGTGAGCAACCCTGTTGGGTCCCCTCTTACCTTGTGGTAGCTGTCTCTCCTCATTTGAATAAATCCTGCTCTTCCACACACAAAGAAAGAAAGAAAAGAAGAGTGATTGTTGATAGTGTGGCTCCCCCAGCTGTGATGAGCCTGCGCATTCCTCTCACCTGGGATGGTGGCCTGGGAGCTCATGGCCCTTGGGCTCAGCCCCTCTGCTCCCTTCCAGGACCCCCCTACTGGTGCCTTCACCCAAGGAGACCAGTTACAGCTCAGTGTCGTGTGACCGAGGCTCTGTGGCCTGTTCACCAGCCGTGGGACCAGGACAGAGCCAGAGCAGGGAAGTGCCGAGGGGCCCGGTCGGTCTAGCCTTTTTTGGGAAGCACTATACCACTGAGTTCCATCCCTGCCCCAGGTCTAGCCTTTTACTTACAGTTAGGAAAGCAGCTTTGCGGAACAGAGTACTGAGCAAGCGGGGGCTCATCTGGGTCTAGCACGGTCTCCTGACCAGAACTCTGCTGGCAGCTGAGGTTTCTCTACCGTTTCTTCTCCTGGGCACCAAATGCACATCATCAGTGTTGTACCTAACACTGGGGTTCATTTCCTGCATGAACAGTTGTGGTGTATTCTGCCTCTCTAGTAGCGTTTCTCAGAGTTGCATTCCTTAACACCCAGCAACTGTACTTCTAGGAATTTATCCTATAGATGTGTTTACACAGGTGCAGAATGACTCATTTGCAAAGTTAGAATAGCAGAACGTTGGACATAACCTGTGTGCCCATTCAAAGGGAGCCACAAATTATGTCCCAATCAAATCACAGAATACTGCACAGCCATAAAAAATAAAATGGGACTCCACACGCCCAAACTGAACGATCTCTAAGATATATTGCCAGTTAGAAGAAGCAGGCTTAGGG
The DNA here is from genome assembly GCA_004027875.1 of Aplodontia rufa. NCBI lineage: Eukaryota > Metazoa > Chordata > Mammalia > Rodentia > Aplodontiidae > Aplodontia > Aplodontia rufa. Next base: position 62,063 of record PVKS010007447.1, on the reverse strand, counting down.
CACTGGGTCCAAAAGCCGCCCTCTGCATAAAGTGCTTATGTGTGTCCAGAGCGTCTCCAGGCATCTGTGAGAAGCTGGGAATGTTCATTTGCCTGCTTGTTCTGCAGTACTGGAATTTAACCTGAGGGCACTCTACCACTGAGCTAATCCCCAGTTTCTTTTTTTGTTTGTTTGTTTGTTTTTGGTACCAAGGATTGAGCCCAGGGGTGTTTAACCTCTGAGTCCCCAACCCCTTTTATATTTTCTTTTGGGACAGGGACCCTCTAAGTTGCTTAGGGTTTTGCTAAGTTTCTGAGACTGGTCTTGGACTTGCAATCCTCCTGCCTCAGCCTTCCAAGTCACTGGAATTACAGGTATATGCCAGCATGCCAGCTTCCAGCTCTTTTTTTTAATTTTATTTTTAATTTTGAGACAGGGTCTCACTAAGTTGCCAAGGCTGGCCTCAGCCCCCCAAGTTGCTGGGTTTACAGGCATGGGCCTCCAGGCCTGGCGAGAAGCAGGATTGTGGGGCCTCTAGGGGGCGCTGTTGCTGGGTGATTGTTTGCTGGAGACCCTGTACACCTTTCCCATCCTACAAAAAAGATGATGTTGCCCTGTTTCCCAGGCTGCCTCCAGACTCCTGGACTCAAGTAGTCCTGCCTCAGCCTCCTGAGTAGCTGCAAATAATACTGTTTTCCTTTTGATTGCCAAAATGTGAATATTTGACCTTTTCCAGAAATTAAAATAATAAAAAACAAAAGAACTGTAACCTCACCTCTTGCCCAGTGTAGGAAGGTCAAGACTCTGTCCATGTCCTCAAGGGCAGCCATACTCAGTCCCCTAACTAATAAAAAAAGTACATATCTAGGATTGGGAGCATAGTCTTTTTTATGTTTTTATTTATTTATTTTTTATCTTTTTTTTCCCCCTGGGGGCACAGTCTTGCCTAGCACATGTGAGGCCCTGGGTTCCATCCATGGTACCCTAAAACAAATCATGCCTAGTTCTCGCAAAAGGGATGGAGGATGAGGGCTTTGGAATTCCTTGATAAATACCACCCTCAGTCCCAGAGAGGTAGTTATCTCTTAACTGCCTTTGACTGACTCTGTCACTAAATTCCTGCTGTGCCTTGCGGATGAGGCCTGTGCTTAGCCCTTGTGTGGGCTCCTGCCTCCCTGAGAACCTCAGCTTATAGCTCCTGTAGTCCCACTGCAGACAAGGGAACCTCTTGCCTAGGGTGTACATCAAGATGTGGCATTTGGGCACAGGTCTTGCTGCCACCAAAATGCCTACATTTGATTGGTTTTTCTGCCACCTCCCCCAAATAAAGTCCTATCAGTGCCTTGACCTGCTCTCATTGCCTTTCTCACTGGCCACGCACAACCTCATGGTGTTATCTGAGCACATTTTCTTTCCCACTAGACTAAGTTCTTAAAGGATCAGAGTCTTGTCTCAAATTCCTTTTGGGCCTACCACATGGAAGGTGCTCAGAGGTATATATTTCTTTAACTTTTTATGGAGGTCTAGCCTATTATGATGAAGTATGCAGATCTTAGGGTACAGCTCGATGGACTTTGACTTGTCTGAGTACCTGTGCAAGCCTCTGTCCCTTGCCCTGCTCCCTGGGTAACCCCTCTGACACCTTAGCATACTGGTGCTCCTTGCGATGCCTGCCTGGTTTTGATCCCCGATGAATGCCAGCTTCCTGCCTCTGCATGGTCAGCCAGATCATCCAGGTAGTGTGCAACGGTCCTTCATTCTTTCCCCTCCAGCAAAGGTGTTCACTGATAGAATAGATCACTATTCACGCTTCCACTCTCCAGCCTCTTCTCCTGTGAAGTGTCTTGCTCTGGTCCTTGGGGTCACATGTACATTCATGACTGCTGTGTGTGCACTGGGGATGGAAGGGGGGTGCTGGCTGCCCTCATTCAGTACGTTTGCATGAATGAAGCTGAGATTGGGGTCTCTTGCTAAATGAAGTGTCCTGGGGTGGAGCTGAGCTTCCTGCTGGCAGGTCACGGGGGATAGGGCAGGTGCAGGGCTCTTGGATTAGGCATCCTGCTCCCATGAGGCAGGAGTGCAGTTAGGGTTCAGGGTTTTGCACTCATCTGTTCAGTGCCAGATAGGATTTTGCCTGAGTGGAAAGGTGGTCACATTTAGAGGGGTTCGGAAGCCCAGCTAGAGACTGAGCATTAGCTGGGCGTGGTGGCACTCATCTGTAATCCCAAGAACTTGAGAGGCTGAGGCAGGAGGATTATGAATTCAAGGCCAACCTGGGCAATTTAGCAAGATCTTGTCTCAAAATAAGATTCAAAAAGGATTGGAGGGGTTGGAGCAGTGGCTCAGTGGTTGGATTGTTTGCCTGGCATGTGTGAGGACCCAGGTTCAAATCCCAGCACCACATACACAACTAAGTGTTGGAGAAACAAAGGCCAGATGGGAAAATAAATAAAATTGATTCTCTTTTTAACAGAATGGCTTAGGGTATAGCTTAGTGTAGAGCTTTGGCCTAGTATGCTCAAGACTCCAGGTTTGATCCCTAGCAGTGTATGCACACACACGCACCCGCACCCGCACAAGAGCATTGGTCCATTGTTGGGGTCTGACCTTTTAGAGGTAAAGGTCAGACCCCAATAATTGTCACAAGGTCACTCTAAGACAGCTGATAAAATAAAATAAAGGTCAGACCCCAACAGTCCATTTGTTTTAATTTGAGAGAAAACTAGAGTGACCAAAATTCAGAGTGGTTGTGTGTGTGTGTGTGTGTGTGTGTGGGTATTTTTTTTTTTTTAAGAGAAAGAGAGAATCAATTTTTATTGAGTTTTTCACTTGGCTTTTGTTGCTCTGACACTCAATTGTATACATGGGTGCTGGGGTTTGAACCTGTGAACTTGTGCATGCCGGGCAAGTGCCGTAACTGCCAAGCCACCGTTCCAGCCCCAGACAGGTATACATTTTTTTCAAATTTAATTCCAAGACTGAATTAAGCAGTCCTCTCTGAAGGATTTTAGATCCCTCTGTTCCTCGCTATTTCTGCATCTCCTCCCCCTAGCGTTAGGTGCTTGATTGGTTGATTTTTTCCTTCCAGGTTGAGAGCCTGGGGGAATCTTCTCCCAGAAGGGAAGAGATGCGGAGCCTAGATGGGGGGCTGGGGAGTGAGATGTTGACCCCTACAGCCTGGCAAGGGCATCGATACTCTCAGAAGGCTCACCAGGCAGAACCGCCAGCCCTGACTGCTCCTTCCCTCTGATCCCCTCTGGAGAAGGGCCAGGCTGTGACTGCTCTGATGTGGACTGCCCCCCCCTCCCGCCACCGCCCCCAAGGCAGCCACCCAGCCTCTTAACACCAGAACAGCCCTACAGCCCTTAGGCAGGAAGCGGAGGGCTTGCTGTCATTCCCAGGCAGCCCAAGTAGGGACAGCATGGTCAATTCAGATCCAAGGCACCCAAGTTAGATTGTACCCTGAGTTATGTCAAGGTGGAAGTTCCTCCTTGGATGAGAAATGCAGGAACAAAAATCCCTCCCAGGGTGCTTAGCATTCCAGAGATGTTCCTGAGAACTTGCCAGCTTAGCTCTGCCTGTGGGTGGCAGCTGCCTGAGAGAGTGCTTGGTGGCTACAGCTTAAAAGAGTTGGGATCTGAAGCTAATGAATGAGAATCTGACCTTAGAAGGTTTAGAAAGAGCAGACCAGCCTGGGGATATAGCTTGGTGGCACAGTGCTTGCCTGGCATGCACAAGGCCCTGGGTTTTGTCCCCTGAACAAAAAGATTAAAAAAACCCTGAAAACCAGAACAAATACCAGTCACAGGACGTGAACTCCCAGCTTGACCTGAGGATGAAGTGACGACAGCCCTGTCTTATGGCTTGCGCAGCTCCCTTTGAGGTGTGTGGCGGGTGCCCCTCCAGCAGATGAGGAAGCCAAGCAGGAGAGGTAGTGAAATTGGTCGTGACGCATAGCTAAGTGGCAGAGATGGGAGTCCAGTCCGGGTGTCTGGCCCAGGGCTCCCACAGCCTGGAGATCTGGGGACTGGTCTGCTGGTGCAGGAGGGCAGCGTGAAGAGCGAGGGGTGGGGGCAGTTTGCCCCCACCTTCCATGCCTCTAGCCTCATGTGTGGGCTCTTTGCTCCAGGAGTCACGCATATTATGAGATACTTGGTCACTCAAAGCACAAATTTGTCCCAGTTTTTGGAGTCAGAATACCAAGTGTCTCTTTGGGCTAAAGCCCAGGTGTCGGTAGGGCTGTGCCCCATCTGGCTGCTCTAGGAGAGAAGCCGATTCCTGGCTTTTCTGCTGGAGGCTCCTGGCTTCCTGTCCTGTCTGCCTTCTTCCGTCTTGTCAGGCAGCAGCAGGGCATCCTCCTCTCTTCTGCCGTTGCTGTGCACCCCCTTCTGCACACGCACGCCTGCCCACCCAGGTAATCCAGGGCGGGCTGTCTCCAGACCGTCAGTTTAAACACACCTCCAAGTCCCCGTAGCCACGTCAGAGGCGTGGACATCAGCTCACATCCAGGGCTTAGTAAAAGCAGGTGGGCAAGAAGGTATCCCTCAAGTGCATTAAAATGACTCAGAAGCGCTCTGGAAATGCTCAGATTCCAAGGCAGGTGGCCGTGTTTAGCAGCCGCGTGTGGCTTCGTGGCTCGTGTGAAGATGGACAGCGTTTGGGGCAGAGGATGAGCCAGCACCTGTCTTTTTGGAGAAGCGTGCGGGTGGGTTGTTCAGGTACCGTGGAGGTTTGTCTCAGCTTTCTGGGCTTGGTGCGGTTCCTTGGGCCTCACTGTGCCTGGCTGAAACCTCTCAAGACCAGCCCTGCTTCCCGCTCCCTGTGAAAACAGCGCTATCTTGGCGAATGTGCCCAGGTGGTTTTGCTGCGTCCTGATTGAGCCCATGCAGGTGCCTTTGCCCTGCTGATGTGGCCTCTCCATGCTGGAAGACAGTGGATGTGACTCAGCCTCCATCCTCTCTCCTCCCTAGCCTTCCCCCACCCAGCCAAACACCCATGTCCTTTAGCCGAGCTCTGGAAAGCATCAGCTGCCGGAGGGTCCGGGGGACAGCCTAGAGTGCGGGGCGGCCGCAGGCCCCAAGCGCAGTCTCTCAGGCGCCTACCTTGTTCTCTTCTTTCCCACAGGTCTGCTGCATGCCTGGCCTCGTGCTGGGTCAGTGGGAAACAGCAGCAGCCAGCTGTCCAGTACTGTGGAGTGAGCGCGGCGAGGCCTAGCTGCCGTGGACTGGCCCTGGGGAGGCCACAGTGTTGAGGACCAGTCAAGAGGGAGGGTCATGGGGCTGCAAGGCAGGGGAGAGGTGAGGGCCCCTGCTGCCAGCCCTTGGGCGGAGGCTGGGAAGAGTCTATTGCTGAGGACTCCCTGGACCGTGTCCTTGGCCAGCTCCTGGTGTGTTCTGAGTGGATTTCAGGTCCAGAGCAGGGACACAGTCATGTTTGACAGTGAGCAGGAGTCAGCACCCTAGAGGTGCTTCTGCCCCACCCCTTCTCCAGTGTTCTGGAATCCAGAACACCGAGAAACCTCAAAGTCTTTTCCTAAGTCTGCAGCAGACTAATTTTTTTTGGCAGAAATCTGACCTGAATTCATGCAAGACTAATTATGGTCTTTAAAAATATCTTACCTGGGGCAATCAGCTGTGCCTTTCCCTGTGTGAATTCTGTGCGTTTGCTTTGGGGGGCTGCCGAGATCCCTGTGAGGGTGGGCATTGTGCACAGCACCATGATTCGTTCTGAAGTCTGAGGATTCTGAGTGTCTAAACTCACTGGGATTGGCTCAGAGGCCATGGCTGCAGGACAGTGCACACCGTGCTTTCTCCCCGAGGAGCAAAGTCAGGGTCCAGTCACCGCCCAACCCTGGCTCCTGTGATTCCAGCTCAGCTTCCTGACTCAGGGCCTGGGACAAAGTGCAGTCTGTGTGGCCCTGCCTCGGGGCAGCGTGTGAGGGGAGTCAGGTGGGCCCCGGGGGCTGGCACGCTTGATTTGCTTTCTGCAGGATCTGCAGCCTGGGCCTGAGGGAGCTGGGAGCCGGCGGGGGTGGTGTCCAGCAAAGACCAGAGTGGCAGAGAAGGTGAAGGGGCGGTGTCAGTGGCACAGCTGGGAAGCCTTCAGCTCTGGCCCTTGTGGCTTTACACTTCAAACTTTCTCTGGTCACACATTCTTTTCAGTAAACAATCAAAAGCAGCAGCAGTGTATTGATGGCGTTAGAGGAATAGCTGGGACTGCCCTGCTGTTACACTGTGCACGCGGTAAAACCTGCCCCAAGAACAGAATTCGGAAGACAAGTGAGAGAGAGGAAGATCGATTTTATTTAGTTTTTCATGTGGCTTAAGTTGCTCTGACACTTCTCTGTGCATGTGGTGCTGGGGTTTGAACTCATCCTCACGCTTGCCAGACAAGTGCTGTAACCACAGAGCCACTGCTCCAGCCCTGAGATGTAATAATTAAAAAAAAAAATGTTGAAGATACAAAGCCCTCTGGCTTCCTGCTCCAGTTATTTTGGGCAAGTGTGCTTTGATGTCCCAGGAGACAGTGTTTGGAAGGTCTGGCTCGGTGTTGGGTTTGTTTCGTACTCAGCTTTAATGGCTGCCTTCCCAGAGAAGGATCCCGGCCCTGGACATGTTGCTGCCCACAGAGGAAGCCCATTGGTCCTCTCCAAATCTGGTCACTCACTTCCCATCCTATCCACTGAATGTGCAAAGGATTTGTTGAAATTTGGCTAGTACTTTTCCATCCTCCCTGCTGCTGGTCAGATGTTTTTGTAAATGAAATTAAAAGGTATTCATTTTAAAATTCTTAACCCATGAGTCTAAAACTCACTTAAATGCTTTTGAAATTTTTTTAACAAACTAGTAAATTCTGTTATAGTTTTTTAGGAGTTTAATATGAGAATTTTTGTACTTCTTTTTAAATCAGTGTCAGACATATTGTCTTAGTTAAAAAAAAAATCCTGCAACTGTAGAAACATTCCCAGTGTGCATTTTCTGAGGGCTGTGCTCTGGCCTGGGTCTCAGAGCAGCTCCCTTCTCTCTTGCTCTCTCTCTCTCTCTCTCTCTTTTTTTTTTTTTAAGAGAGAGGGACAGTGAGAGAGAGAGAAACAATTTTATTTAGTTTTTCACATGGCCTTAGTTGTGTACGTGGTGCTGGGGTTTGAACTCGCGTCCTCACGTGTGCCAGGCAAGCACGTAACTGCCGAGTTACTGCTCCAGCCCTCCCTTCTATTTTAGGGTGACAGCATGCACTTCCTTAAAGGGACACCTTAAGTGTGCTTAAAGACATTTGAAACCAGGGCTAAGAAGCCTGTCTCAGACAGCCAGTTGGAAAAATTGGCCAAATGCAGTAAAATACTGTGTAAAAGGAAATTGCTCCTCTGTTAAGTGCACTTGTTGGTGGTACTGAGGATGGCGCCCAGGACCTCGGGAGTGCTAGTTGAGTGCCACATCGAGCCACACCCCCAGCCCCCTCTTAGGTTTGTTCCTGGTGCTTTACAAACCCTGAGCTACATCCCCAGTCTGCAATCCCTTTTATTTTTGTTTTTTTTAAATTTATTTTTAAAGAGAGAATGAAAGAGAAAAAGAGAATCAATTTTGTTTATTTTTCCATCTGGCCTTTGCTTCTCCAACCCTTAATTGTGTATGTGGTGCTGGGGTTTGAACCCTGGTCCTTGCGCATGCCAGGCAAGTGCACCAACTGCTGAGCCACCGCTGCAGCCTCCCTCCCCTCCCCCTTTTTTAAAATTTTTGAGACAAAGTCTTGGTAAGTTGCCAAGGCTGGCTTTAAATTTATGATCTTCCTGCCTCAGCCTCCCAAATCTTTGGGATTTCAGCTCTGTGCCACTGTGCCTGGGCCAAAGTTGTTAGTTTGACCACTCTTTTTTAAAGGAAGAGAATTTTATTTGCTTTTTCATTTGGCCTTTGTTTCTCCGGCACTTAGTTGTATATGTGGCACTGGGTTTTGAACCCAGGTCCTTGCACATGTCAGGCAAGCACTGTAACTGCTGAGCCCCCCTGTCCAGCCCCATTTTGACTACTTTTTGATTGCTTTCCTACAAGATAACCAATAAATCTCTGATACAACCTATTTCTTCAGTTGCTTCCCATCTCAGTACATATTTTTGTAGAAAAGCCTGCAGTTCTAATGTGTGAAGTGTTTTATTATGGAAAATTTGAGGTGCAAGGAGGGACATCGTGGGAGTGATGTTATCCAGGTCCTGAGCCTCAGCAGCTACCACCTGGTGCAGTCTCATGACATCTTTGCCTCTCCCCCTTTAAGAAGAAAATCTCCCACTGAACAAGGGGTGTGTATCTGTAGTTCCAGTTACTCTGGAGAGAGGATCAGGAGGATCGCTTGAGCCCAGGAGTTGGAGGCCAGCCTGGGGACCATGTCTCCAAAAGAAAAAAAAGAAAATGCTAGGTGACAGCTTATTTTTATCCTTAAGTGTGTCAGTATGGGGACTAGAGCAGTGGCTCAGCAGTCACAGTGCTTGCCTGGCATTGCTCCCACACTTTGTTGTGTACGTAGTGCTGGGGTTTGGATCTGCATCCTCACTCATGCCAGGCTGGGTCTGCCTGAGCTCAACATGAGTCCAGAGGCCTCAGGACATGTTTGTTAAAAAGATGATTCCTGTGTCACCCCTCAGACCCTCTTCCTGTTCCAGGCAGAAGTTTAAGGTTTGATAAATTAAGAAAATAATTGGAGTTGGTGTGGTGACAGTGGCCCACACCTGCAATCCCAGCAACTTCCAGGTGGAAAGTTGCTGAGACAGGAGGATCACAAGTTTGAGGTCAGCCTAAGCTGCTTAGCAAGACCCTTTCTCAAAATAAAAAATAGAAAGGGCGGGGATGAGCCAGGTGCCTATAATCCCAGTGATTTAGGAGTCTGAGACAGGAGGATGACAAGTTCGAGGCCAGCCTCAGCAACTTAGACCCTCAGTAACTTAGCAAGACCCTGTCTCAAAACAAAAGGGCTAGGGGCTGGGGCAGTGGCTCAGGGGTAGAGTGCTTGCATATGTAAGGACCCAGGTTCAAACCCCAGCACAACATATACAACTAAGTGTTGGAAAAATAAAAACCAGATGAAAAAATTGATTCTCACTCCCTCTCTCTCAAAAAAAAAATAATAAAAAAAATAACAACAATAGGGAAAAAAAAAACATAAAAGGGCTGGGATGTAGGTCAGTGGTAGAGTACCCTGGGTTCAATTCTAGTACTGCAAAAAAAGAAAAGAAAGAGAACGAGGACCTGCCAAATCCCTTGCACCCCCATCTTGGGGTGTAGAGACTGCACTGAGAAAGGGGAGCCATGGAGGTCCCCCTCACCAGGGGAACAATGGGGCACCACCAGCCACTGTCACCCTGACTTTTCCAGGGCCTGGGGCGGGGCCAGGCTGATGTCCTGCTTGCTGTGGGACGTGGCAGGAAAGAGCCCCTTCCCGGGGAGCTTCCTGTCCTGCGTATGAAAGAGTCAGGCCCCCATGGCCATCCTGGTCCCACCCCCAGCACTCACTGGACAGGGCCTTGTGCTGGGCTGGGAATGCAGTGGGCAGCTTCTGTGTGCTGCTCTGGGTCTAGGGCGCAAGGCCACCCCAGCCTTGAGGAGGTGCCCCACGCATGGGCACTGGGTCTTGCATCTGCAAGCCAGGCTGTTGCTTTAAGTATTTTGGGAGGAATTTAAAAACCCTCGAATCATTTTGGTGCCACCCTGGGGCTCTGTAAAACTAAATTCTGCATCTTTTTCTGTATCTCCAAGATGCAGATGCTGTTGCTTACTCAGAGTGGCCGTGAGAAGGAGCAGTGTCTGGGAAAGTGGTGAAGATCTAGGAGTCTATTCGCTTGCCCTGTTCCCGCTGCCCAGCTTCCCATGTTTATTCATTTAATTTGCAATGATAGACAAAGATGATGATTTGCTACCCGAATCTTTTTAAAGAAGCATTTCTGGTGCTGGTTTTCAGCTTTGCGACCGTGTTTACAGAGCTCTTATCAGGCTTGTCGCCCTCTTCTTTTCTTTTTTCAGAACTTGCCACCGGTCTTTATATAGACACCTTCCCCATTTTCGAGCTTCTTAATATAGATGCTTTCTGCAGTTTTGAGTTTTTAATCTGGAACTGTGTCTTGATCAGTGTGTTAGGGACATTTCTGTGTAGGAAAATAGGAGCGTGAGGGGGCCCTCTGTGAGCGCCAGCTTTCAGCAGTGCTGGTGGCTGAGGATGCTGGAGGCCCTGGAGAAGAGCCTGGCCCAGGCAGGACGTGTGAGTGGGCAGCAGGCAAGGAAACCGGATTGCACCATGGGAAGGCTGGGGAGACTCCACCTTGTCACTTTGTTCTGGTTTGGATATCAGCTTGTCGACTTGGAAGGGACCTGAGAGGTGGTCACCGGGGCCGACTCGGGGTTCAGGTGGAGATGATGGTTTGGGCGTGTCCTAGGTCAGGCAGCAGATGTTCTCTGGGCCCAGTGAACCTGTGCTGGGGCAGGTGGTAGAGCTGGGACCCGAGCTCCAGCCAGGCTCCCTCCACAGTGTCCACTTGCGCTGTTCCATAAGCCATGAGCTGTCCTTTGGTCGCATTGTGGGTCTGTCAGAGTTCATGGTTCGGGCAGAGTTCCACTTCCAGGTCCTTGGCAGGTGGCAGCACCACAATGCCATCAGCTGCCCTGTTTCTCCTTGTTCTGGAGTCTGGGAAGTGCACTGCTGCATCGGCACAGTCTGTGTCTGGCGAGGGCCCACATCTGCCTCACAGCAGGCTTCTCACCGCACCCCTGTGGTGGAAAGGGTGCGCGCTCTCTCCTGGACCTCTTTTATTTTATTTGGATGCAGGGATTGAACCCAGGTGCTTTGCCCCTGAGCTACATCCCCAGTGCTCTTTAATTTTTATTTTGAGACAGGATTTCACTAAGTTACCCAGGCCACTTAGTGACCCTCCTGCTTCTGCTTCCTGAGTAGCTGGGGTTGTAGGTGTCTGCATCCAGCATGGGACTTCTTTTATGAGGGCACTAATCCCATTCATGAGGGCTTAGGACCTAATCACCTCAAAGGCCCTGCCTCCTAATGCTGTCATCCCCGTAATCAGGTTTCAACATATGAGTTTGGAGGTACCGTCCCACCCCCAAGAACACATTCCAGGCCATCTTGATGAAGCTGCTTTGCTCTTTGAAAGTGGTTCCAGCCTCTGGCCTGGCCTTGACCCTGATCATAAACTCCTGAGGAGGCCCTGTCAGTAGCTGTTCTTTGGGTCACATCTGGGTTACTTTCTGTTTTTCTTTTTTTCTTTTTTCTTTTTTTTTTTTTTTTAAGTACTAGGGATTGAACCCAGGGGACTTTAATGCTGAGCTACATCCCCAGGCCTTTTTTATATTTTTATTTTGAGACAGGGTCTCACTGAGTTGCTTAGGGACCTGCTGAGTGCTGAGGCTGGCTTGGAACTTGTGAACTTGGGATTCTCTTGCCTTAGCTTCCCAAATTGCTGAAATTACATGCGTGTGCCTCCAGGTCTGGTTTGGTTTTGGGTTCCCTTTGTTGTTGTTTTTTTTTGTTTTTAAGATGGAGTGTGACAGGACTGGAGTGGTAGCTCAGTGATTATGGTGCTTGCCTGGCATGTGCAAGGACATGAGTTTGAACCCCACCACCATGTACACAATGGAGTCTCTGAGCAACAAAAGCCACGTGAAAAACTAAATAAAAGTTCTTTCTCTCTTTCTCTTTCTCTCTCACTGTCCCTCTTTCTTTAAAAAAAATAAAAAGTAAAAAACCCCAAACAAATGAACAATAACAACAACAACAAAAAGCCTAGGTTGGTGGTGAGGAACGAGTGTGAGCCGTTAGGGACGCTGGGGAGAAATGGCAGGAAGGTGCAAGCCCTGCAGGGAGGTGGCCATGAAGAGGGATGCATCCAGCAGGTGCTTACTGAATGCTCTGTGTGCCCAGCTCTGTTCCGAGTGCTGCGGAAGCAAGAGTGAGCATAATGAGAGCCTGTGCCCTCAGGGAGTCTGCACTCTAGTTGGGGGACAGTGGTGACAGCTAGCAAGTAATACGGACGTAGATACAGTTGGTTGGATGGAGTCAGCTGTCATGAGTATCCTGGAAGGAACTAAAGCAGACGCATCATGTGCATGGTGGGGAGGGCCCTCATGTTGAGCAGGTGGTCATGGTGGGGCCTAAAGGAAGTATGGAGTGGCTGGGCAGAGGGAGAGGCCATGCAAAGGCCCCGTGACAGGGGCAGGGATGGTGTGTTGAAGGGGCCGGTGTAGTGTTGAGGGTGGGAATTGTAGTAGCTGAGATGAGATCAGAGAGAGATGGGGGGCCCTTGGGACCATCTTGCAGGCCAACTAGAGGGCTTCTGCTTAATCAAGAGCTGGGAGCCATTGGAGAGTTTTGGCAGAGGAAGGCCTGCTCTGGCTACAGTCTCAAGGCTCACAAGACTGCCCTGTGTGGCCTGGGCGGCAGGGCAAGGGCAGAGCAGGGGCACGGCTGGAGCCCGGGGGATGGAAGTGGGTACGCAGACCTGGAGGGCTCTTTCTAACGCTGCTCCTCACCCAGGATTTCTTCTCTTTAGGCTCGCCTGTGCCTTACTCACTCCCAGGGTTTCTCTCAGGGAGCCTCCTGCTGCTGGGCACCATGACAGTGAGGGGGGCTGCGCTGGCCCCGGGCCCAGCATCGCCAACAACTGCTGCGGCTTTGCCCAGCATCTCTGTGGCCCCCGAGGGCAGCCCCACAGCCATGGAGCAGCCTGCGTTCCTGATGACCACCGCTGCTCAGGCCATCTCTGGCTTCTTCGTGTGGACAGCCCTGCTCATCACCTGCCACCAGGTACCCAGCTTGTCTGGGGGCCCTCAAGAAAGATCCTGAGCTATTTCTAGTCCAACAAAACGTGGGGCAGGGTAGGGTAGGCTAGACTGCAGTAGTCTGGGAACCCCAGATTCTGAGCAGCCTTACCTGATGGCGTGGGTGTCCTGCTCACATCGCAGCTCAGGTGGGTGCAGGTGGGATTTGGTTTTGTGGCTCCAGCACCATGCAGCATCAAGGCTTCATTCCAGTGACCAGCGGGGAGGGAGTGTGGGAAAGCAGCTTGGATACTTGACCACTCAACCCAGAATTGACGCTTGGCACTTCTGTTCACCTGTAACTGGCTGAAACTGGCCTGGTGTCCAGCCTGAGCTACAGGGAGCTCACACACGCAGGAACCCCTTGCAGAGGAGAGGAGAAGCTTGCGAGCCAGAGGGCCAGGTCATGTGCAAGTGGTGCAAGGGCAGGGAAAAAGTCTCCCATTTCCGTTACTCTTGGCCCCAGAGGAGGCTAGTGTGGGCCCGAACAGGCCTAGGTGGCTAAAGAGGAGGTTGCCAGGGAGAGGACAGGGAGGGGTTGCTCAGGCTCCCCAGTCAGCCCCTCACCATCTGTCCCTTTTAGACCCTTTGAATCTAAGGCATTTGGTACAGCAGATGAGGGATATTTTGTTCTCTTTCTGTCCAGTCAGGGTACAGTTGGGTCAAGAGTGATGTCACGAGAGCCAGGACAAGATGCTCAGGGACTGCGGGTCAGGGATGGAGCACTCTTGGCAGCTGTGTGCAGCTTTTACTTCCCCTGCTCTCATGCTCCTGACTTCTGGGCGGTGGCGCTGCCTCAGTTTGACAGATGGGGTGAGGCACTGTGTGAACATGCGCTGCAGCTGTCCACCGAGGAAGCACACCTGTGTCCCATGCACCTGAGGCTGCCTTCTGCCCCACCCTCTCCACCAGCAGGACAGGATGGACCACAGCCAGATGACCTCAGTGTTGTCACTGGAGACCCCTGAGGCCAGGTTTTGGGGAAGGGACCCCCCTCTGAGAGGGCCCCAGGATGCTTGTAACACTGTGGAGTCTGGCCCTGTCCTTTTCGATGCTGTGCTCTTGGGTATGGTCTCACAGACCCCTCTGCCTGCAAGGCTGGGCTGTAAGCCCTTCTGTGGGTGCTCTGCCAGTTTTATGCAGCCCCTGTGGCTTGATTTTTATGATGGAAGTTTTGTCACACACATTTATAGAGGACTCTGAGATTTGGGGTACAGCCTCAGGCTGCAGAAGGATAAGGTTGGAGCCAGAAGTCAAGACACACTCCTGTCCCCCTGCCAGGAGCCTGCTCCCCAGGAGCGGGAGGAAGAGGGCAGGGCAGGAGCCATGATGTGGTTACAGCAGGGCCTTAGCTGACCCCGGCACCTTCCGCCTGCAGATCTACATGCACCTGCGCTGCTACAGCCGCCCCAATGAGCAGCGCTACATCGTCCGCATCCTCTTCATCGTTCCCATCTATGCCTTCGACTCCTGGCTCAGCCTCCTCTTCTTCACCAACGACCAGTACTATGTGTACTTCGGCACCGTCCGTGACTGCTACGAGGGTGAGGACGGTGAGGGCAGGGGTCGAGGGAGGGCTCCAGGCAGGGCCTGGGAGAGCACATGCCCACCTTATTTCCTGGGGGCCGCAAGTCTCTCTCAGCTTCCAACAGTCCCCACGGGGACTGGTGTTGACCCATGCTGCATCTCCTTACCCCCTTCTGGGTTAGCACCATCCCCAGCCCCCAGATAGCACACTCGTAGCCAAGTCTCCCCTTTTGGGCACACCTTTACGGTTCCTGGAGGCTGGGACCTCACCTGTGTCTCATCTCTCAGTTCTGGCATCTCCAAGTGGGGTGAGCAGCAGCAGCACTTGGGTGGTCCATTTGTGGATAGAAGCCTCAAATGAGCCCAGGTACTGAAGGCTAAGGAGTGACCCAGTGGTCTATGGCAAGTTGGTGGCAGAGCTGGGCCTCCATCCCCATGAGGTTTTTTGTTTGTTTGTTTGTTTTAAAGAAAGGACAGTGAGAGAGAGAGACGGAAGACAGACACGGAGAGAATCATTTTTTTTGAGTTTCTCACATGGCTTTCGTTGCTCTGATACTTAGTTGTGTATGTGGGTGCTGGGGTTCAAACCTGTGTATGTGTGCATGCTGGGCAAGCTCCACAACTGCCGAGCCACCGCTCCAGCCCTGTTTTGTTTTGTTTTAAAGAGAGAGGGACAGTGAAAGAGAGAGAAAGAGAGAATCAGTTTTATTTAGTTTTTCATGTGACTTTCATTGCTCCAACACTCATTGTGTATATGGTACTGGGGTTTGAACCTGGGTCCTTGTGCATGCCAGGCAAGTGCCATAACCACCATGCCACTGCTCCAGTCCCCCATGTGTCTTAATTTGGAGGGTTTTGACCTGTGAGATGCTCTGCTGTGCCTTGAGAAGAGGTACTTGGTTCTGTGCCTCCTGTGTTAACTTCAGCCATGGACCAGGCTGTGGGTAGTGAGGAGGAAAGGCCAGTCCTCACCCTCCCTGCCCTGCAGCCACTAAACAGTCACAACAAGGAGAGGAGCAAGTTGCTGTCACTGGGAGAGAGGCATTGCCAGGAGGTCTGGGGGCATGGGCAAGGGGTTGGCCTTGGCCAGAGAGAGGTCAGTTGCTGGAGAGGGGATTGTCCTGGGAGGCAGGGACAGACAAGCACAGCCTTGCAGGCCATACAGAGAAGTTTAAATATTCTTGTTTTTACTGTTGAATCATAAAAGTATGATAGCATCAGAAGTTGCAAGTTAGAATAATCTTCATGTGGAGGTTGAGTGAGGAAGGAAAGGCCAGAGGCCCAGTGATGCCTAGACCTGGCCTTGAGCAGAGCAGCAGGGCAGGGAGGGGGTCCCTAAGTTCAAGATCCCTACTCTGACACCCATGGCCTACCTTGCAGGGGGCCGTCAGAAGGCTCCTTGTCTCTGCCCCACTGGTTTAGGTGAGTGACCAGATGTGGTTTTCTGTGCTGGCTGGGTGATCTGACCTTGCCTGGCAGTTGCTTGCTGTACTCACTCTGGGCTCTGTGAATGTTGGGGTACAGTATTCTCAACCCCAAGCAGCTGGAGTCTCTCTCCCTGTCCCATGTGAGCCTTGTATATCCTGAGGACTCACAGGGCACAGGAAATGCCTTTGGATTTGGCAAGGAAATGGGCTCCTAACCCTGCACCATTCCTGCCATGTCCTGCTTTGCCTCCCGCCTGCCTCTCGTCCTCCCCTCTGCAGCCACATTGACCTCTTTCCCAGCAGGAGCCCATCAGGCATTTTCTGTTCCTGGGAGCTTAGCCTGCCATTCCCAAGTGCCTGGAAGCCCCTCCCCAGCCCTGTATGTGGCCTCCCCTTCCCATCCTCCTTTGCTCCCCAGGGTCTCATTCCTGGGGAGGTCTCCTTGCACACTTCAGCACCTGACTGTGGCCTCTGTGGCCACACAGGTCACAGTGCCTCTTTCACTGCCTTGCTGTGGACCTAGGTCTAGGAAGGCAGGCTCCATGAGGGGCGTGGCCCAGGCCCAGATGGAGCCAGGTACACAGAGGGGGGGGACATGATGATTATTTTACATTGGTGCTGGGGATGAACCCAGGGCCTCACACATGCTAAGCATGTGCTCTTCCACTGAGCAACCCCAGCCCAGCCCCTATTTTTTGAACAAAGAAGGGACTTTGTTAACGGGTAGAGCCTCATTGATTGGCAGCACTCCTGCCCTGTGCTTCCAGGAGAGAGTACTCAGGCATGTGGGCCTGCTGCACTAGGGCTCAGCTGTAACGCCTGGTGTGCCTAGAGTCCCCATGTGAAGCCTCTGGCCTGGGGCAGGGCTGAGAGTCCTTTTCCCTTTGGTTATCAGATTCACATGGGTACCCTGTACAGCCTCCAGCCTCTGCCCACCTGGCTCCCTCAGGAGCAGACTTCCTGACAAGGGGGACGAGTAGGCCCCTTCTCTCTCTCAGCCCCTTCTCTCTCTCTCTCTTTTATAAAACAGAGAGGGACAGTGAGAGAGACAGAGAAAGAGAGAAACAACTTTATTTAGTTTTTCACATGGCTTTAGTTGCTCCAACACTTAGTTGTGTACATGGTGCTGGGGTTTGAACCCAGGTCCTCGTGCTTTCCAGGCAAGCGCCGAAACTGCTGAGCCACTGCTCCAGCCCAGTAGGCCCCCTTCTCACTGGCCCTGACCATGGGGTGTGTAGCAGAAGGAGGAGCACAGTCAGGGGACACCCGCTTGGCCCTTGCTCTGTGTCCCAGAGGCAGTGGCAGATGGTCAGTGGGCACTGCACTCCAGTGGCTCTTTGTCCCCTCCCCCTTGTTCCTACATTGCTGTCTGCCCATTGCCTCCCAGCCCAGAAACCTGCCCCCCTGTGAAGCCATCGCCTAGCAACTGCTCTCCAGCCTGCTCCCGTGCTCCCCGGGGAGTGTGCGAACAGCAGGCCGCGCCGGAGCTCTCCCTGCCCCTTCCTGCGCCTCCACTCAGGTCTCTGCCTGTCCATCCTTCTATCCCTTAGCACTCAAGTGCCCCAGGCCTGAGGCAGGGCCAGGCTAGACTCTGCCCTGGAGGAGACCAGGAGCCTGGGTCAGGGAACTGGCACCTTAGCCCAGCCGGCCTGCGGTGCTGGGCGTGGCAGGCATCTGCCTCAAAATAAAACAAAAATTGCTTCAAAAGCAAGCCAGAAACGAGTTTTTATTAAAGTAGACGCGCATGTGGTTGAAGCTCGAAACTGCCTCAACTCCTCCTCATTTCCAAGTTCACGGTTTCTTCAACTGATTTGTTCTTGAATAACCTAAAAATACATTGCTATTTCTTGATTTCAGTATCTATGGTGTTGATGGTAACTTCCCACTGGAGGTTTGCTGTGGGTTCCTCACCCCTGCCCGTACACCTGTGCCCGTTGCGCTCCTCACCCTCACCCCTGCCTGTACACTGTGCCAGCGTAGTCTTACCCTCGCCTTCTCAATGTGACTGGTGACATTTTCCAAGTCTGCATTCCGTGTTTGCATCGTTTGTGTGTCTGTAGGTGTTCAGAGCTGAGACTCCAGGGCCTCAGGCCTGCTTTAGACTTTTCTGGCGCGACTCTTGGGTCTCGCTGGGGTGCTCCTTGTCTTACTTTTTAGTTTGCTCAGTTCTCCGTGTGCCTGCTGTTCACTTACTTCCACTGAGATTTTTAAAAGCCCACTGTGCCCTGGAAGGCTGAGGGTTGCGTGAACCTGTCCGCTCTTACTGGCCTCGTGGCCTCGTTTCTCCTGGGGCCCTGCAGCTCCAGGCTGGACTGCTGGCCTTCCAGGCCTGCTGCTAAGCGTGCCCTGGCTCTTATCTCTCGCCATCTTCCTGGGACATCTGTCTGCTTCTGTGCTGTGTCGCCTCTTCCCTGGGTGCAGTTTTCCTCGTTCTTGATTTGCTGTCTGGTTGGAACGCCTCTCCCATTGGCTTCCTTAGAAAGACGATACTTGGAAGTTCTCTCTCTCCCTCTTTTTTGAGAGAGGGACAGTCAGAGAGAGAGAAGAGAGAGAGAGAGTGAGTCAATTTTATTTCCTTTTCATGTGGCTTTTGTTGCTCCAACACTTAGTGGTGTAAGTGGTGCTGGGGTTTGAACCCGGGTCCTTGCACTTGCCAGACAATCTCTGAAACTGCTGAGCCACTGCTCCAGCCCTGGAAGTCTCTTTTTTGAAATCTAAAATTATCTTTATTATCTCATGTGTTCCATAGGAAAGGATGAGGATGCAAAACTGGAGCTGGGCATGTGCCATGCTCCTTGTAGTCCCAGCTACTCAGGAGGCTGAGGCAGGAGGATCACATGTTCAAGGCCAGAACATACGATGGCAATTTAGGGAAATCTTGTCTCAAAAAAAAAAGGGCTTGGGATTCAGCTTAGTGATAGAGAGCCTCTGGGTTCAATCCCTAGTGCCCTATCCCCCCAGCAAAAAAAAAAAAAAAAAGAAGAAAAGAAATTGGAAATCTTTCTTTTTCTTTTTTTTTTTTCTTTTTTCTTTGAAGGTGTGTTTTAGTTTCTGGTATTTTTGTTTTGCTTTTGGTATAGGAGGATTGAAGCCAAGGGTGCTTGGCCACTGACCCACATCCCCAGCCCTTTTTAGTTTTTAATTTTTTAAATTTTGAGACATGGTCCTGCTAAGTTGCTTAGGGCCTTACTAACTTGTTGAGGCTGGCCTTGGGCTTGCGATACTCCTGCCTCAGCATCCTGAGTCACTGGGATCACAGGTGTGCCACTGAGCCCGGGCTCTGGTGTTACTCTTGGTAAGTCTCTTGGACTGCAACCCTTCAACCCTTCGTGTGCTTCTGTGTGACTTGCTGCTGGTTTTTGTTTAAAGAAAAAGAGAGTGAAAGGGAATTTTATTTATTTTTTACATCTGGTTTTAGTTTCTTTCAGACACTTAGTTGTGCATGTGGTACTGGGGTTTGACCCTGGCTCCTCCCAGGTGCGAAGCAAGCGCTGTACCACTGAGCCATCACTCCAGCCCCATAAGGTCTTGTTTTTATTCCGAGTGTCCTGAAATCACCTAGGGATAGTCATTGTCCTGGGTTTGACTCCTATGCTAAGGTTCTGGGAAAGTTTCTGTCTGTTTCTTTGGTAGTTTCTTCCTTTTGGCTTTTGTGTGTTCTTCCTGGAATTCCTGCTGGTGCGGTGCCTCACTTCTGGATTAATCCGCACGTTTTCTTACAGTTTGTGGTCTCTCTCTCTTTTTCTGTTCTGCTTTGCAAGAACATTTGTTTGTTCGCGTGTGTGCGCATGCGTGTTTCAACCTGTAATTTGGAGCTTTTCTCCTGAACATTTTATTTCCTTCATCACATCGTAAGATGCCTGGAGCTCTTCTCCATCCTGTTCCAGAGCCCCTTGTTCCTGGAGTGAGGGGAACAGTATGGCAGTTTTCTGCTGTTCCTGCATCACCTTGGTCTCTTGGGTACCTTGTATCTGGTTACTTTTGTCTTCAACCTTTCTGGTAGAAGCTTTCCTCAGATATCTTGTATCCTTGGCTATTTTTTGTATTTGAGAATGGGACATTTAATTCCTGGACCTCCCGATAGGGTGACAGACCACGTGGCAGGCTTTTTGATTCTGAGCCTGATTCTGCAGAAAATACTGTTCTCATCCGCTTGGAAGAAACGCCGGGCAGAGGGAGCTGAGTGCGGAGGAGGACCTCAGGGCACCTCAGCCTTCTTGCCCCGGCTTTTCTGGCCTCCTTTCTGCAAGTCTCCTCGGGACTGACCTCAGCTAGGCTGCGTTCCGGCTCAGCCCCCCTGGAAAGCAGCACATCCAATAGCTCTGTGGGGACTTGTAGCAGTTGCCCAGCTGTCCCCTTGCCTGCAGCCCAGAGCTGCTTGGCAGGGCCAGGGCTGAGGTGTTCTGGAGTTCACGGCTCCTCCCCTTCCTATCTGTGGTCCAGGCCTTCCCACTGCCATTGTCCTTTTCCATGTTCTCATTTCAGTGGTGCTGGGGGAGGAGGCAGGGGAGAGTGGAGATAAATTTGTGTTCAGTCTGCCAGCCTGGAGCTGGGGCTGAGACCAGAGAAGTAATGTGGCTTGCCCAGGGTCCCCTGCTTGCCCTGAGTCCCTGCCTGCTATGTCACCCCATCTGGTGCGGGCTAGAATTCACACAGCACTGGGGTGCACCACCAGAAGGGGCACAAGGGCTGACAGCTCCCTGTGTGTTCACAGTTAGATCCAGGTGGGGCCCTGAGACAGCCCTGGGAAGCTCCAGGGGTCAGAGGCAGAGGTGCGACTCCTCTGGCTGCCCCTGTGAAGGGCCTCTGTGCTCAGTCTCAGTGTTTTTCATCACTGTTGGCTGCTTCTGACCCCCAGTTACCCACTGGAGTACACAGTGTCGTCCCACTAAGCACATGTGAAAGCAGAGCTTCTAGCAGGCGGCACAACCTGCCCCAGATGACTGCAGTGCAGTCCAGAGGCCGGACTCGCCTGGGCTTCAGCCGTAAGCTGTGCTGAGGCAGGCTTGGGTAAGGGGAGGACAGGGCCAGCTGCCCTCCTAGAGAACTGGGAACTCTTGTTAGGGAAAGAGGTTTATTTATTTACTTCTTTCTCTATTGTTCAGAAGTTTTTGCGGTGCGTTCTGATCACACACAGCTAGGTTCATCGCACCATGCTGCACATCGCACATCGTGGTTTGATCAGTAGGGAAAGAGACTTCACGTGTGAGAGGAAGCAGGCGGGCACGATGCTTCACTCACCGTGCTTCAGGTTTCGGGGCTTTGTCTGCAGCGAGTGCAGTGGATGAACGCAGCTGGGGTCACAGACACAGGCCACGAAAGAGCCAGTGGCTAGTGTGCTGCCAGGACGGGTGGGTTGTGGCTCCGGCTGGCCAAGAGGAGAAGAGCCCAATGCACCTAGGTAGAGGCAGACATTCAGAAGAGTGTGGAAGAGAGAGGTCAGCATTTGGGTTGGTCACAGGGAGGAGGAGGGGGTTCTGCCGTTGGAGCAGTGTGGTGCTCGGGCAGTTGTGTCAGGCAGGTCTCTTGCCCACTGTTGGGGCTACACACTGTACCCACTGTTGCCTATATTGATCACCTGCCACTGAAAGGGGGTGAAGGAAGGGTGTGAGGCCCTTGTGTGCTCAGCCGAGATTTCTAGCCTGGTCAGAATCCAGGATGTGGAAGCTGGAAGGCCCATGGCTTTCTAGATCACCAGCATGTCTGTGACGCAAAGGCAGCTGGGCCTTGAGGCCCCTGTGAGTGCTAAAGGAATGAGAGGAGTAGGCTTGGACTGGCCCAGGGGCCCAGGGCCATCGGCTTGCTGTACGCAGGGCGTGGCACACAGTAGGTGCCTCACGAGCGTTCACTGAATGAATGGTTGGATGCGCCTGCAACTGCTGGCAGAAAAGATTGGAGGGTGCCTCTTAGCGAAGCTCGAGCTGTGTTGCAGGGTGGGTAGCAGGGCCTCCACCTGGGGGCACGTCTTTTCTCTTGGGCTGCAACTTTCTGTTCAGGCTGTTCCAGCTTGAGAAACTGCCCATGAAGAAAGGAAGCCTTGGATCCTGGAGCTGGAAGGGACCCCATTATGCTGTCTGCACCTAGGGAACCTTGCCTCTGACGCACGCTCCCGCTGGCAGGAAGCCGACCCCTTCCTGCTCTGAAGCCTGGCAGTTAGCGATGGTTTCTTCCACCCGGCTTGTTGGTGCACACATCCATAATTCCAGGAAGCTGAGGCAGGAGGATCGCAAGTTCAAGGCCAGCCTCAGCAATTTGGCAGGGCCCTAAGCAATTTAATGAGACCCTGTCTCAAAATAAAAAGGGCAGGGGGACGTAGCTCAGTGGTTATGTGTCCCTGGGTTCAATTCCCAGGACAAAAAAATATATATATATTATTATTATATTTCGGTTTCTAGAATGGAGCAGAAAGTTGTGACTATTGGCCTAGAAAAGGTGAGGGAGGAAGGGAGGGAGAGAGAAAGATAGAGAGGGAAGGAATGAGAGGGAGGGAATGTCTCCTGGCAGGCCTGACCTGTAGGTCTCTTTGTTACTGATGTTTCCAGGGCAAGGCACAGGGCCATTTTATATCTTGGGAGCCTCTTCAGGGACTAGAGCTGAAACCATGGTCTGAAGGGTGGCTGGGTGACGAGCCTGTTGCGTGAGCACTGGTTCCTGGTTCCTTGTTGAGTCTCGGCCTCTCCACCCTTATGTCCAGGGGCGTAGTGTTCATTGCTGGAGTGTTGGGGATGGTGTTCTGTGCAGTTCCATAATTTCCTAGGAAGGGGATGGCTTTGTCCAGGTGGCCCGTGGGCTTTGCTTTGGGCTGGTTGAGTCATGTCCAAGGAAATCGTATTGCCTCTTTTCACTAAGAATCAGTCCGTTATTGAGTCACTGAATCCTTTAAAGGAAACCGTCAGCAAATTGGTGTTTTACAGCCTGGATGCCCTGTCTTTTTTTTTTTTTTAAAGAGAGAGGGACAGTGAGAGAGACAGAGAAAGAGAGAAACAACTTTATTGAGTTTTTCACATGGCCTTAGTTGCTCCAACACTTAGTTGTATACGTGGTGCTGGGGTTTGAACCCGGGTCCTCGTGCCTGCCAGGCAAGCGCCGAGACCACTGAGCCACCGCTCCAGCCCCAAGGATGCCCTGTCTTGAACTGAGAGACCTATGACATTTGAGATTGTACCCAGTCACATGCACAGCGGCTGTGGACAGGTGGTTTGGCCCGGGCCTTGGGAGTGTGTTCCTGCACCTTGTGACACGGGGAGGACTGAGCTCAGGTGCCAAGCCCTTCTCAGGAGCAGATTGCAGGGATGGCCTTGCCTGGGAGGAGCCAGGTGATTCCAAGCCCCTGTGGCTTGTCTTGAGGTCACTCCTTGGGGAAGGTGTCCTTTCTAGCCTGCCAGAGGACATGTTCTGCTGCAGGGCCACTTGGCCACTAGCAGTGGAACTCATTTCGTACACGCAAGGAATTTACAGCCTGGAAAAAGCCACAGACATCACTGGCCTCCCTCACTGAGAAGCACACGCTCACACCCTCTCTCAGGCCTGAGGAAGCTGCTGGCCAGCTTGCATTGAGGAAACTGAGGCAGAGAGAGGTTGAGAAACTTCCCTGGAGCCATGCACCCCCTGGCTGGTGGAAGTGCCTTCCACAGCCAGGCAGTCCAGCCCCTGCATCCCTGGGTCTTTGCGCACCTATACTGTCCTGGTTCATCCTGGAGGATCAGGCAGGTCAGTGGAGATTGATGGCATGGGGACAGGACAGGAGGTGACATCTCAGCTGGGTCTGCCTCTGGGAGTTTGCTTAGGGCCCAGAATGTGGCCTGGAGGCGGGACAGATCCTGCACATCCTGGGAGTGTAAGTAGTGCTTTATACGGGTTCCACCCGGTCGGGTGAGTCAACAGTGATCACACTGCCCAAACATACTCGGGCACAGCGACCATTAATTTTGTCCACAGGTATTGTGGTCTAGGTTGGACAGGGCCAGGTGGGGGCAGTTTGCCCTGCTCTGGGATGTCTGGCCTCAGCTGAGTTGCAGGCATAAAGGCACCCAAATGTGTCCCTTTCCTACGTGCTGAAGGACAACTTCTGCCTAAAACCCATCCCCAGGGTTCTCGGTGCCTCGGTTACAGCGGATGGCTGTTCTGTGCATGGTGCGTGCTGTGCATCGAGCAGCCTCCTGAGCAAGGACGGGCTCCCTTTCAGGAGCCATGGAGCTGCGAGGTTAGCCGGTGACTGTTTCTCCTTTGCTTTGGTTTCGTTGAGATGTGTACTTAACACGTCATGGATTGTGGCTTGCCTGTGTGTGGCCAACTCTGTGTCTTCTCGGGAAAATGTAGCACTCTTCTTTCTGGTGCTGGGGATCAAACCCAGGGCCTCAAGCATGCGAGGCACGTGCCCTGCTGCAGCCCCAGCCTCCATGATGTCTTGGGATGACTGTCAGTCTTCAGTCACAGCCCCACAGCCCTCTTGGAAGTGACCTATGCCAAAGGGTCACTCGCCCACAGTGGGAAATATGGGAAAGTGCCTCCTCTGAGGTTCACTGGAGGGGAGCAGAGCCTCCAAGATAGACACCGGAGACTTCTGTGCTGGGTCAGGGGTCCCAGGAGTGCAGGGAGGAAGGGGCCCCCAGGCAGTGGAGCTGAGAGTGCAGTTGTACAGGAGGGTGAAGACCTGCTTGAGGTTGGGAAGTGTAGGCCATGGGCAGGGATCACGTCACCATGAAAGACCTCCAGTGCCACGTGGAGCAGCACTAGGGTGCTTGGAAGGACTCTGAAGACACGGTGGGACTGGAGGGAGGGCCTTCCGGCTGCCTGTGTCCTTCTGCGCTGTGGCCTGGCACTCCGCAGTGCCCTCCTCGTGTCTGGGTGCCCTTCCCTGGGAGGTGCCCTCCTCAAGTCTGGGTGCCCTCCGCAGTGCCCTCCTCGTGTCTGGGCGCCCTTTCCTGGACAGTGTCCTCCGCAGTGCCCTCTCAGTCCTCATCTTGCTCTCCTTCCTTGGTGCAGGCACATCTTGTGCCAGTGGCACCCCCTGACCGCAGCCCTTGCTTAGCTGCCCAGCAGAGCCCTAAGGGGCATCGATGTTTGCACACACCCCTGTACCATCGCTCGCTGTTGTGGATCCTGGGTCTCCGTGGCAATGCTGAGCTGCATCCTGATTCAGAAGGAGCGCTGCAGTCTATGAGCCGCATGTTTAGTTAGGCAGTAGCTTGGTGCCCTGCGAGGCTCGTGGCTGGATGGAGGTTCTGCTCTCAAGATCCCAGCATTGTCGTTTGGTTGTAAAATTGTGATCTATGACACACAGATAGACTGGTGAACAAAACTCATAAATAATTAGCAAGCCCAACCCATTTCACCCCAGAAGGCACATGCTGCCAGCCCTCCCAAGCCACCTGGTGCCCGCCGCCCTCGGCCTCCCTGAACTTGTGGTCATCACAGCTGTGCCTCCTTGGGCACCCAGTGTCAGTATGCCGGCTTAAACAGTGTGGTTGACTTGTACCTGAATTAGCCTTAACCAGTGTTAACTGCGCAGCCTCTTCAGCAGTCTCACGTGGTTGCCCCCTGCTGTGGTGGCTGGGGCTCTTTCTCTCTTCCTGGCTGTTTAAATCTCACCAGCTGCTTGCCCATTCTGCTGGTCTGAGTGGGTTTTTTCTGGACACTTCCACAGCCTTGGTCATCTACAATTTCCTGAGCCTGTGCTATGAATACCTCGGGGGAGAAAGCTCCATCATGTCGGAGATCAGAGGGAAGCCTATTGAGTAAGTATGGTGTCTCCCCAGGGCCCACAGCCCAGTTGACATTCTTCAGCTGTCCTCTGTCAGCTGGACACAGGCCACCTCTGCCCATGACCTTGGCCCTTTGTGCCTTTCCCACACCTTCTTAGCACACCCATTCGTTTGGGCTCTTGGGAGGGTCTCACTGGCACATTCCTCCTCTGCCTTCCTGTCACCCCTGTCCTTTGCTGTCCTCTCTGCTGGTTTCAATTCCGTGCTTTTTGAGTTGGTTTGTCAGTCCAGGGCCCAGGTACCACTGCTTCCTGCAGAGGCTGTGCTGTGTCTACAGCTCAGCAGCGCTTTCCCTGCCCATCTCTGCCAGGTCCAGCTGTATGTACGGCACATGCTGCCTCTGGGGGAAGACCTACTCCATTGGATTCCTGCGCTTCTGCAAACAGGTGTGTGTGCAGCAGCTGCCTGGGGCAGGAGGAGCAGGCGGGACCCGAGTCCTGGCCTGTGCCCTAGAGGGGACCCTGCTGTAGGCTGCCCTGGGCCCCAGCTGCGGAGTCCCTCAAGTGCCCACCACTAGCCCCAAGCTCCTCGGGTGGCCTTGGGTGAGTAGCGTGGGTTCAGGTGGCCAGTGACCTGTGTCCCAGGGTTTTCTCATTTTGCTCACTTGGACCAAGTCTTGGTGTGTGTGAGACTCGGAGAAAGTTCATGGGGGGTTCTAGAATCTCAATTTAAAAACTGCTCATCTGTTGTGGCTGGGGGCAAGAGGCATTGGCACCAAGGACACATGACAGACAGGCCTGTAGGGTCTCTTTGCTCTCTTCCTGCATTCCGAATTGGCAGTCCAGTGGCTTCTGGTTTCCTCTCCACCCTCCCTGTGGTCCGGGGCAGCCTGGATGGAGGCATGTGGCGGTGGTGTCCTTCAGTGCTGGGCCTGTGTCTTTAACCATTCAAGTTTGACTTGCAGCTTCTCCATGTGGCCTACTTAACCTCTGTGCTTTAGTTTGCTCCTCTGTGAAGTGGGCACAATGACACTTATCTCAGGGGTGGTCATAAGGAGCAGGTGAGGTCATGGGTTTTACCTTTAGTAGCGCTGACTCATTCAGGGAGGGAGAACTAAGGTGCCACACCCAGTCTTCATGACCTGGCCTTGGTCTCCACAGGGCCTCTGCCTGTCCCTCCAGCATCGCCAAGCCATCACAGGGAAATGAAACCCACGGCCGGGTCATCATGGCCTGCCTGAGGGCTGGCCCCTCTGCTCGCTCCTGTGCAGGGTCCCCAGCATGGGCTACCACACAGCTTCCACCTGGCCATGCCGGGCCTGCACTTCAGCCCCAGATGGTCCTCCCGAGGGCTTCTGAGCCCAGATGCTCACCCCCAGGGCTACAGGGAAGGAGTGAGAGCTGTCCCCGTTCTGGGCGGGGCTGCAGAGCCCTTGTCTACCCTTGGTTCTGGCACCCAGGTTCCGGGCCCAGCTGTGACTCACAACCTTGCTTGATGATTCCGTTGTCCCCAGAGTTTTGATCTCATGATCCAAGCTAGCGGCACCATGTTATAAATCACCCCCAGCCCCGAGCGCTCTCAGTGCCCGCTGTTGATCCTGGAGGTGGTGGGGAAAGGCAGTGAGAAGAAAGAACAAACAAAGCCTCTGGTCCCTTTCCCGTGGCCAGAGGCCCGCGGCCTTGCCCAGAGCCGCAGGGGTGCTGGGCATCCTATGGCAGAGTCCAGGGTCTGACTCTTCTCAAGTGCTTGTTAAAAGTATATTCCCAGCCCAGCCGCCCACCAGCCTGGCTGATGACACAGGGGTGCAGGGCCTGGCCTGTGTCAGAGGCTTCCAGGTGATTGCGATGTCCAGCCTCGCCTGGGACCCCTACCAAACCAGGTGTGGTTGGGTGATGGCTCTGGGGTCTGCTGGCTTGGTTCCCAGTGCTGCCTCTGCCACTTCAGCTTCTCTGTGCCTCATTTTCCTGTCTGGAACTCGGGATAGGATGGTCTCACGTCACAGGAAGCAGCACCTAGCAGCTCACTCGCACCTCCAGCGTGAACCACTGCTCTTCCCTTTCCGCGGGCAGTCTGGGTTCCACTTCCTCTGGGCTAGGTTTCAGGGACGGGGAGTTCTGTGGGGCTTTCTGACAGCTCTGCCTATCACGTGCACCTGTGCTGTGTCAGGCCAGAGCAAGCTGCCTGGGACCACCCCTCCCACCCCCCACCCCGTGCTGGCCAGGCCCTCGGGGCAGGAACGGAGGCTCCAGAGCTGCTCTCACTGCCCAATTCCCTGAACCTCGCTGGCTGGAGCTCTTACCAGGGGCCCCATGGCTTGGGCTGAGGGGGGACTCACATGATTCTGGGGGTGCACTGGGCTCCCTGAGTCTGCGGCCTGTGGAAGCCTGTTGAGTGCACTGGAGGGGACCCCTCTCGGAAGACCTGCTCTCTGGCTTCCCGGCCCTGCAGTGACCCTGCATTGCTTTTCCCAGGGAGGCTGCACCCTGGTCAGGTGACTGTTGAGCTCCTGCAGCTAGTAGTCAGCCAGGCCTCCCTTCAGACTCAGCCGTGGGGACTCTGGAGCCCCTCGAGCTGCCTTCTCTCCTCATTTCCTGTCCCTGCAGGCCATCTCCAGCTCTAGCCAGCCCCAGCTCCACAGAAACCCTAGCCTTGGGCCCAGAGCGTGGGACAAGGAACCAGCCAGGGGTGGACAGGAGGTTGGAGGAAGCCCCCGCCTGCCCGCTCCCCATGTGGCCAGTTCCTCAGCAGGGCCAGCTCACCCGGAGCACGAGGCCTCATGTCCTGCCGCCTGCACACTGCCAGCGCTCCGCACTGTGCTGGTCCACTCTCACCCCAGGCTTTTGCATGAGCTGCTCCCTCTGCCTGGAGTGGGAGCTGCCATGTTGTCCCTGGCCCCTTCCTGATGGCCCTCATCCTCCAAGCTTCTGAGGCTCCCCCTGGCAGCTACACAGTGCTCCTTCCTTCCCCAACACCAGCTCCTCTCAGCTGCATCTGTTGTCTGGGTCTCCCCTATGGACAACGTGCCCTTGGGGACAGCACATGGGCTTCCCCTCTGTCCCCAGCAATCAGCACAGGCCCCAGAGGGGGGTCTCACGCACACTTATCCTCCGCCTCCCCTTGCCCCCCAGGCCACACTGCAGTTCTGCGTGGTGAAGCCGCTGATGGCTGTCAGCACTGTGGTCCTCCAGGCCTTTGGCAAGTACCGGGACGGGGACTTCGAGTAAGCAGTGGGTCATCCCTCAGGGCTTGTGGGTGGAGTGCTGCTGCCCTGGGACTGGCTTGGAGTGGTGACTTTTCATGGTGTTCATGCCTCCTGGCTGCTGAGCCCAAGGCCTGGCATGGCCACCCTGGCACTGCTGCTGGCCCAGGAGTGAGGCCGTCACTGCAGTGATGTACGGGCTGCACAGTGGTTCCCGAGGGTGAGCCCTGAAGGGCCAGCAAGCATTCTGAATGTAGGGAAAGGGGAAGGGCCCCGAGAAGCCAGCCTGATCGCCCAGGTATGAAGTCTCCTCCATGTAAGTCACCCATGTGAAAGTGGCCACATGCCTGGCTCTAAGCTTACCCGCACTTCACACACACTGCCTGAGACCCACATCACAGCCCACCTGGGCCATGAGCGAACAGAGGGGCTGCAACCTGGCCATGCACTGTGAGCTCAGTGTCAGCCGCTTTGACACTTGTCATCTGATGTCGGGCTGTGACCTCCCGCATGAGCTGGTTTTCCAGCACCTGCTGTGTGGCCGCACACCCTGCCCCACACTCCAGATATGTGCCCCTCCATTGCCTGTCCCCTCCCCCCAGCAGCTCATTGCACTCTGAGAGCGGGACTGGGGAGTCACATGTGGCAGGGCAGAGGAGGGAGGGCAGGGTTGGTCCCAGCCAGCACATGCCCTTTCTGCAGTGTCACCAGTGGCTACCTCTATGTGACCATCATCTACAACATCTCCGTCAGCCTGGCCCTGTACGCCCTCTTCCTCTTTTACTTTGCCACCCGGGAGCTGCTCAGCCCCTACAGCCCTGTCCTCAAGTTCTTCATGGTCAAGTCCGTCATCTTTCTGTCCTTCTGGCAAGGTCAGCCTTCTTCTAGCCCTGTGGGCCCCTGTGCTCTGAGCCCCTTCCCTCCTTCCCTTTCGTGTCCCCAGGTCTATGGAGCCCAGGACATAGGGCTGTCCTGGGAGATCCCAGCCTGGAGCTCAGGGGAGCTCAGCCCACTGGGCACATCCTAGGGTGAGATGGGCCCTTGGGGGCTTTTCAGAGACGCTTCTAGGAGGCTTGGGTGGAGCTAGGTCATGGATGGGGGACCCTGACTATCCTGCATAATTGATGTCCCAGTCTGGGACTGGCAAGAAACAGGGAGAGTGGGGTTTCTGGATAACCTGCATTGCGTCACCAACCCTGCCTGCAACTGTTCCCTTTGCCATTGCAGTGGGGCATGTGGGTGTCTCGGGGTGCATGGAGGAGGGGCCTGGGAAGGCGTGTTAGGCAGATGGTGCCTCCCCTCCAGGCATGCTGCTGGCCATCCTGGAAAAGTGTGGCGCCATCCCCAAGATCCACTCTGCCCGCGTGTCCGTGGGCGAGGGCACTGTGGCCGCTGGCTACCAGGATTTCATCATCTGCGTGGAGATGTTCTTTGCAGCGCTGGCCCTGCGGCACGCCTTCACCTACAAGGCCTATGCTGACAAGAGGCTGGACGCTCAAGGTGTGCGCCAGGGCCTGGGGTCACCCCAACGGGCGGAGCAGAATTCCAGAGCACCCACCACCCCCTCAGTGCCCCACAGCCGCAAACCCCAGTGGAAGAGGGGCCACAGGCAGAGCAGAGGGGTGGCGGGGCCAGGAGGGGCCCCGGCCCTGTTGCCAGCACTGCTGATTTGGTGCTGGAAGCTAAGTCCTCCTGTCTCGTGCAGGACGCCCAGTGTGGAGACCCAGAGGGTACATGAGAGTCAGGCAGACACCAGCACTGTGCTGCTCCATTGTGTCCTACGCTTAAATTTCTTTTAAAAAATGAAAACCCCATGCTTACTTGTAAGGCGCACTCAGATGGCGACAGCTTTTACTGGCTTCCATTTGATGCTACTGATCTTCCTCGCTGGGACCGTGGTTCGCAGCCCCAGTGGGTGAGGAGGCCTGGGGAGCTTTGAACGCCACATGTGGCCCGGCCACAGGGCTTCTGTGGCCCTCTGTCTGATCTGGTCATGGGGACGAGGTGCCACCAGGAGAAGCAGCAGGCTGGGAGGACAGGGACTTGTTCCAGGAGGAGGAGGAGGAGGCAGGAGGGGCAGGGAGAGGGAAGCCTCCTCTCCAGCATATCACCCCAGTCTGGCTGCAGCCGGCTTTCTTCCCAAGTGGCGAGAGGCAAGAAAGCCACCTCCCCAGGCCTCTGGCCACCTCAGGCCCATGGAGGTGGTGTGGGAGGATGGGTGAGGTGCAGCCACAGGCTCCATGGTCCATTCCCGTCCCTTTGCTGCCCTGCTTGGGAAGAGGCACACCTGCCAGTTTGCTCTCCGTCACGGCTTCACTCTTTGATCACAAACTCCTCTGTCCCACCCTCTGCCAACTGAGGCTTGTCAGCTGGTGCCCCACCTTCCTCTCCCAGATCCCCGGTGGGAAGGACCTAACAAGCACCCACCCGGCATCGAAAGTCATGTCCCTTGGACCTGGTCTGGCAGAACCTGGGGCCTGGGATTGTCCCAAGGAGCACCCAGGGCTGTAGCAGAGAACCGTTTCCGTATCTCCAGGGCTCTGCGGAGGCTCCTTGCTGCTAGCCTGGGCATCTTTCCATGCACTGTACCCCCCAGACACACCCAACCCAGCAAGCAGTAGTATGACTAGCAATTCAGTTGGACCAGGGTGAGCTGCTGCTGGCCCGAGCCTGCCTGCCTTGGTTCCAGGCCCTTGGCCAAACCTCTCAGCCAGGTGCACCGCCCTTTCACCTTCGGCTGATGAAAGCCGCTCTGCTGTGCTGGTTTGGAAGCAGGCTCCATGCAGAGGCAGCTCTACCAACCTGGGAGAAGGTGGAGCGGGCCCTGCTGGCCCAGATGTGAGGCGGAACAGGCAGCCCCACGAGCCAGGGCCCCCTGTCAGCAGGAGCGGCACAGCAGGAGTCGTCCCTAGGCAGATGTCCCCTCAGGCCCCGGGGAGCCTGGGCACAAGGAAGGAGGGTGTGTGGTGCCGCCAGGGGACGTGCTGGGCACAGGTGCTCACTCAGCTGTCTCCTGTCTTCTCTATCTTTCCGGCTTCTCTCCCTGCCCCTTTGCCCTGCAAATGCCCTGGGTTTGGCCCTGGGCAGTACCAACGTACGGCCCTTACGGTAGGTCCCACTCTCTGTCTGCATGTCTGTCCTGCACGTCAGTTCTGGTCACTCACCAGCATGCCTCTCTGTAGCTCCCCTGTGTCTCCGTCTCCTCCCC
Organism: Aplodontia rufa; assembly: GCA_004027875.1. Classification (NCBI taxonomy): domain Eukaryota; kingdom Metazoa; phylum Chordata; class Mammalia; order Rodentia; family Aplodontiidae; genus Aplodontia; species Aplodontia rufa. The sequence goes on along the minus strand of PVKS010007447.1, from coordinate 30,213 downwards.
ACAGGCACCCCTGGGTGGAAGAGCCCAGAGCACCTGCCGCCAAGGGTCTCCCTCCTTGCCTGCTTTTGTCTGGTCTCTCATTGTTCTGGAATATGCCCTGCTTGGTTCTGGGGCAGAATGTCTGTTAGTGGGACAGCAGGGGCACTTAGTGACATTTCCATGGCAGAGAATGTGGAGGGTGGAGAGACTCAGGTCTGGGTCAGAAGTCCTGAGTTCAGAACTGAATCCATCCCTTACACCCAGCCTGGTGACCTGGACTGTTTCTCCGCTCTGAGCCCCGGGGGGATCACCGTTAAAGGGGATTGTGAAGAAGCACATCCTCTCAAAGGACCAGGGCCAGCCTGCCCCCTCCCTGTAGAGGAACATGCCTCCAGGTGGTCAGGGCCTGGCACTGTGGAGTGGGGGGCATTCCAGGCTGGTCAGCTGCAGCTTGCCAGTCTCTACCCAGTCTCTTCCTGCCCACCGCAGCCTGCCCAGGTGTTGATCTCTTGTTGCTATGACACATGGCAAGCCCTCAGGGCTCCCCGGCTGCTCCTGCCGCTCCCCAGGCAGCAGAGTCAGTCTTCCCTGCCCCTGCTCATGCCTTGGATCTGTTCTGTCCCAGGAGAGAAGGGCTGAATGACAGCCTCCTGGTGTTAGGGGCAGGGGCTGAGGGCCCTTCCAGCTCACTGGCCCGGCCCCCACCCTACCTCCTGCCTCCTCCCGCAGGCCGCTGCGCCCCCATGAAGAGCATCTCCAGCAGCCTCAAGGAGACCATGAACCCGCACGACATCGTGCAGGACGCCATCCACAACTTCTCCCCTGCCTACCAGCAGTACACGCAGCAGTCCACCCTGGAGCCCGGGCCCGCCTGGCGCGGCGGTGCCCGCAGCCTCTCGCGCTCTCACAGCCTCAGCGGAGCCCGCGACAACGAGAAGACCCTCCTGCTCAGCTCTGATGACGAATTCTAGGTGTGGGCCTGGCCAGCAGCGAGCTGCGCCCTCCTGCAGCCTCACAGCAGGGCCAGCAGGCTGCGTAGCTTGGGCCTTGCCCTTTATTTATTGGACCAGAAACACTCGCATATCGTTTTCAGAGGAAATGCCAGACGCCTGCTGTCTGGGAGCACCCCGGGCTCACCCAGGAGCCTTCAGGAATATTCGGACTCGGCCAACCCTGCCCTGCCTGGGCCAGGGCAGAGGACACTGGGAGGGCCCCCCAGAGCCCTGCTGCCCATCCTGTGGCAGCACCTGGGGCCAGCCATACCCATGCCTAAGTGCTTGTGTGTGGACCTGCAGCTGCAGCCTTCTGAGCCCCCTTCTGCGGCAGATGCTCTTGCTGAGGTCTCGGGCCCCAGCCCACCCAAGCACCATGCTAGGCCCTGCCTGCCTGCTCCTCTCCGCCTGCTTCCCTCCCCTGTTGACCTAGGCGATGCTAGATTCGCCTCAGCCCAGGTGGGAGGAGGGAATGTGGACATTCTGTGGCCCCTCCAGACCCAGGCCTGCCTGGCATGCTGCAAGGATCAGAGCCAGACACTAAGAGCCATGGATGTCTCTAGGAAGGGTGCTCCGGTGCCTTGGAGCCCTTCTCCTGTAAAGCAGGGAGGCTGTGGGACCCTGGGTGTCCTTGCCTCTGCCCTTCTCCTGCCCCTTCCTCCTGGCCTGATGAGGACAGCCAGCAGCCCCCACTGCCCTCTCACTTGCTCCTGCTCTTGATGGGGTTGGGGGCAGAGCCCTTGCTTCCTGGCAGTTCCACGAATCAGGCTTCCAGTTCTCCCTGGACAGAGTAGTCAACCTTTGCCCTTTGCCGAGTCCTGGTCTCTCCCTGGGGCTTCTCCCTCCCGCTTCAGGAGAAAGGTCTGTGTCTCCCCATTTCAGACCAGCTTCTGGGGGAGGGCAGTAGGGATGCCGTGCAGCGGGGAGCCAGGCCCCTATCCACACAGGGCCTGGTGTTCTGCCTCATCTGGCCCCCCAGCCCATCTCTTCTGTGCCTTAGTTACATATAAAGCCCCATCCTCAGCCTGCATCTGTTCCAGACAACCCCGGGGGTCCTTATTAAGCTGCTGGCATTCAGGATCCTGCAGTGCTGGGCCATGTGCCCTTGAACAGGCCTCAGGAGTGAGCAGGACCACCGGTTCCTCTCCTTGCCCTCCATACCCGTGTGCCCAGGGCTGGAGTCCCCAGGCAGGCTGGGCTTAGGCCAGCCAGTCTTAAGAAGAGCCTCATGGCACAGTGCACATTTGTGTCGGCTGGGCATCCTGTGATTGAAACCCAGGTAGTACCTGGATCTGGAGTGGAGCAGCCTCGGTGCAGAGGGAGAAGGGTCCTCTGTCTTGTGGCACTCACCAGAAGCTCTTTTGGTCACTCCTGGAATGAACAGGCTCTTGCCCCTGGATTTATGAGGAAGGTCCCAGTGGGCAGTTGATCCCAGCAGCCTTCCTGTCCCCTCCTTTCCCATGTGGCTCAGAGGCCACTCTGGGTGGGAAGGCAGCTGGCTCCCTCCTGACTTTGCTCGTGGATCTCTCTGACACCTTTCCCCCTCTTTCCAGGCCAAAGCGTGTTGCTGGTTCTGCCCCCTTGGTCTTGGCTCACCCTGGCATGCTTGTCCTGTAGCCTGGTGGGCAGGGCTGGGGGAGCTGAGTGGCAGGGAACTAGTAGTCCCTAGGTACATGGGGACAGGAAAGTGTTCCCACCTGCTGCATCCCCTCCTTCCTAGATGCATAACCTACCTTGTCTTTTTTATTATTATCATTATTTTCCAGATAGAGTAGCCCTTTGTATATAAAATACTTGAAAAATTAATTGTATGATGTATGAGAAGACAGAGTCCCCTAGTTTTGTATCTTGTCATATGACTGCCATGAGTTCCACCAGAAAGCCACTCTATTTTGGTCTGTGACATTTTAAATGCGTGACAGAAGTGAGCAAATAAAGTGAGGAAGAAATATATATATGCGACAATACAGACTGCACTGAAATCCCTCTGCCTGCAGGTGAGCTGCCTTCCTGCCCCATCTGCTGGGGTGGGGGCTGGGGTGGCCACCCTCGCCCTGCCTGAGGTGATGGGAGGGCATTATAGTGCCAGGGACTAAAGCCAGCATCCAGGCCTCCACAGACAAAGAGTCACCCCTTCCCCAGCCAGCTGGTCACAAGAGCTCAGCCCCATCTGTTTTGTCAGTGCACGCAGCGGCAGTTCTGCGGGGATTTCTTACGGGATCCTGCAGAATTCAGGCTCTCTTCTTGCCTCCACCCTGGAACCGAGGAGGTGAGGAGGCGGGAGGATGAGGCAAGGTCCTGGCGTGGGCACCTTCCCTCCACCCCGCATTCCTTCTGGGGCCCAGCCCCAGCTGACAGGTGCCCTCAGGAATGCCGCGTGGGCGGGGGTGGGGTGGAGGGTTCCTGGCCAGCCCTAACCTGGAGGGGCTAGCCATCCCTCCCAGCGCTTCCTGCACTGGTGCCCAGGCCTGTGCTTAGCATTTCACATATCTCGGACCTGGTGGAGCCCCAGCCTGAGGGGAGGGAAGCTCTGAACCATTCAGTCCTGTGGTCTGGCAGCCCCAACCCCACCGCACCATCAACCAACCCTGTCCGCTTGCAAACCCCTCTGACCCCAGTGCTTTGCACACCTACGCAGGCAGAGCACCTCCGCTGCACAGAGGAGGTGAGGCTAAAAGAAACCTAAGGAAATAAGAAAGAGACCTGAAATCGAACTCCCATTCCCTGACCCTGGGACCACACAGCCTCAGGGCCCTAGGAGGCCTGGCAATGGGTTGACAGGTGTGTGGGCCTATAATGAGCAGGATTAAGATTTAGTCCTGTTGGCTGGGACTGAGGAAGCCCCTTCTCTACCTGCCTCCCTGTGCCTTCCAGAATGGGGGGGGGGGGGTTCTGACTTAGTCATAGAAAATAAGATTTTGGTATAAAAATGCTGGAAAGAGCTGGGCACGGTGTTGTACACCTGTAATCCCAGTGGTTCAGGAGGCTGAGGCACGAGGATCACAAGTTCAAAGCCAGCCTCAGCAACTTAGACCCTGTCTCAAAAAAAAAAAAAATGCTGTAAAGATAACTGAATCCCAGGAATTTTCCTCTCTGGGTGGGACTGTGTACTCCTTGAAAGGTGCCCAGAGAATTTAACACTACCCTGGGGAGGCTTCTGGGCTGTAGGCAATCAGATGGAAGGTCCATATTTTTGGCAAGGGCCTTCTCTCTTCCCACCCTTTCCTGCCCCTGTGTCTGTGAGCAAGAGCTAGTGATGGAGGCTTACCTTCCCACCCTCCACAGGGTCCTGAGCACCCCATCTCCAGCTGCTCATTCAACAGACACAAAACAGCCCAGGACATACGCTGCTGTGGAAAAAGAGAACTTGACTTTATTCGGAAAGTCTACAAAATACAGAAGGCAGATAATGCTCACTGTAAGTCAGAAAATAAATAAATTCTGGGGGCCCGGGCAATTTTTATTGTTGTTACTGCCATTTGGCTTTCCCTAAATATAAGATAAAATGTGATTTATTTGCAGGTATAAAATATAAAGTCCAGCTCAGGGCCACATGCCACTTTTCCCAGGGAGCAGGAGCTGGGCTCTGGCTGGGGAGAATAACTTAGATTCGTGCAATAAATAGTGGGGAGGGGCAGTTGTATACAGTGCTGGGGGCTGGGCTTTCCAGGAGGACTGTGGTCAAATGGCAGAAGCCAGCCCCCACCCACAGCGGACACTGAAACGTTGAAGGGCCCTTACTTCCAAGGACCCCAACTCCAGGCCTTGGTACTGTGAACCTCTCTCCTCGTCCCCCTACCTATCATAGTGGTCACTCCATTGTCCCCTTCAACTGGCCAACTCCAGGGTACCCTGACTGTTGGGAGAGTCCCATGTGGAGCCAGGCCAGCTCCTTCCCTCTCTTCCACCTGTGTCACCTTCTCTCTCCCTCTGATTCTCTTTCCCTGCCTTACAGAGAACTGTCTCCCAGGGCCAGCGAGACCCTCTTGCCACCTTTTTCAACCCCTGTCACTCTCACCTTAAAAATCCTGGCTGGAATCTTGGGGCAGCAGTAAGGCCTAGCTTTTGGTTCCAGCTCAACCACTACGTGTTATGTGGCGGAGGCAGTGCCGTTCACTGGACAATTGCCCTGTTAGCAGGGCTCCACTCGCCATTTCTAATGACCCTCCTAGCTTTGCAAAGCCAGGCACAGCCTTGGACCCAAGGCAGAGGTGAAGGTCTCTTCAGGGCAGCTTCCCAGCAGGACAGTCCGGAATCCTGGGAGGGCAGGACATTGGCACAATTCGAGCAGTTTCCAAAACGAGGCATGCCCTCCTCACCCGGACTTCGAGCCGGCTCCCACTCCCCACAATCGCAGAAGGCCGAACTTCAGCCAAAGGGAGACCCCGGACCCGGACGCCCCCGCAACCTAGCAAAGTTGTCCCTTGCCAGGGCCGTTGGGTCCCAGTTTGGGGAACTGCAAGAGGAAGACAGAGCCTGGGAAGGAAAAGTGTGTTCATCACAGGGACTGGTGGCCGGGACTGGTGGCCGTAGCCGCAGAAAAACAGGCCTTGGGGACAGAAGCGGCGCAGAGGCACTTTGGGAGAGGGGCGTGGCTTGGGCGGGCGTGGCGGAGAGAGGCGGGGCGTGCACTAGGAGCAGGCGGCGGGGCCGGGGGCGGGGTCCGGGCTCGGGCCCGGGCCGGGCGCGGACTTGACGATGGTGATGACGCTGGCGGGCGCCACGAGCGCGGCGGGCCCGCGGGCGGCGGCCACGGAGCGCGCGAAGCCCTGCAGCGCCTCGCACTTGCCGCGCAGCGCGTCCAGCTCCAGGCGCATGGCGGCGTTCTCGCGCGCCAGCTTGTCCACCTCGCGCTCCAGCTCCGACTTCTGCTTCTGCAGCTCCTCCTTCTGGCACACGCGCTTCACGCGGCAGCTGGCGGCGTAGCCGCGGTTCTTGAGCGTGCGGCGCCGCTGCTTGAGCCGCGTCACCTCCTCGGCCGAGAGCCCGCGCAGGTTCCGGTTGAGCTCGCGCACCGACAGCCCCATCAGCGCCTCGTCCGACAGGTGCGGCGTGTTCTCGCTCAGCTCGCGCTTGACCTGCGGGCGGGGGAAACTGAGGCCCGGCGAGCCACCCCCGCTGGCGAACGCCGCCTCCCTCCCTCTCTCCCGCCCACCCCACCCCTGTTCCTCCGTCCCCGTCTTGGCCCCAGAGGCGGTGGCTGGACTTGATCCAGGTTCTTGAACGGGAGCAGGAATCCGGAAGGGGAAACCAGGCCAAACCAGGATCGAACTCAAAAGGAGGCCACCCCAGGGCTTGGCCGAAATCTAACCACGCATCAGGTCCTGGACTCGGCCAGAGAACCCAGCCAGGAAAGCACCTTTGAATGGGGAAGCAGGCCCGGAGTGGGAAGTGACCTGCCGCCGGGCTACCATAAATGCCTGAAGTCTGCTCTGCCACCCACCCCTGGGGAGTCCAGGAAGGGAAGGGGAAGTTGGGATGTGAGGCTCAGTGTGGGCAGAGAGCAGAGGACACTAGGAGCAGATGCCTGACCTTCAGGGCTTTGCTGGATAAGGGATCCACAGACATGGTTGCAGAAGGTGCCCTCTGGGCTGGAGACCTAGGAGGGAGGACAGGTCAAGATCACTTTTGGTTTTGTTTTGGTTTCATTTTCCCCCCACTTAGAGTAAAATCCAAACTCACAGCCTTAGAACTGATTCCCTGCACCGTCCTCTGAGCACAAGGGCCCAGCCTCAAGGCCTTACCCTTTCCTTTCCTGTTCTCCCCCTGGGTGACTCCTCACCATCTAGGTCTTTGCCCAGTGCTGCCTCCTCAGACAGATCTTCCCTGGCTGTGGTGGCTAGAACACCTCATATCACATCCTTAACCCCAGCATCACCTCTTGGGAAGTTGTGTTTGGTGCCAGCCCTGGCTTATGGCTCCACTCTTCCTCCCTCCGTCTTCCACCAAAACGTAAGCCCATTAGGATAGAGCCACTGCCAGCCTTACCACTGCATCCCTGTGCCCAGGCAATAATGAGGCACCAGGTGGAGGATGCCCCTCCCATTGGCCATTCTTCCACAAGGGGCCAGTGTGTGGTGTGACCTGCATAGACGTGCACGTGCACGAGTGGGGGCTGGCGGTGCAGCTCAGTGGTTCAGCACTCGTCTAGCACACTCAGCCCAGGAGCCGATCCCCAATTCTGCCCACTAAAACTGAAGTGAAAACCCCGGGCACAAAATGTGTGTGTGGAGATCAACCACTTTCCCCAAGTACAGCCAGCAACCAGCCGCAAGCAACATCCCAGGCCCCTCCCCAAGCCACCCTCACACAGGCCTGTTTTGGGAGAGCATGCCAGTGCCTGGGGGCTGCCGGGAACTAACTCAGCCCTTCCCTGGGCAGATGTGGCAGCCAACCCTGGGCTGGTGAGGGACCATTGGCCCCCACAGCCTTCTCTGCAGGCCTGAAAGCCTCCTGTTCTTTTAACAACCTTGCCGAGCAGTTACTGTTTGCCAGGCACACCCTTGGCACTTGGGAAATGGAGGTGAATAAAAACTCATAGAAGACCAGGTATGGCATGTGCTTACTCCCAGCACCTCGGGGAGCTGAGGTAGGAGGATTTGAAGTTCCAGGCCAGCCTCCGCAACTTAGTGAAATCCTGTCTCAAAATTAAAAAAAAAATAAAATGTCTGGGGACGTAGCTCACTGGTAAAGTTCCTCCAGATTCAATCCCCAGTACAAAATCAAAAATAAAAGCCAAGAGAAAGCTCATAGGGGGGGACGTATGAGAGGTAAATGGTCATCATTCTATCCTGGAGAAGGGGACCATCTCCTAAAGGGGACCTTTGAAGTAGCTATCCTCTTTGTCCCCCGCTGATCTGATCCTCTCCCTGCTTTGGAGTAAGCCTCAGTTTCTCATCTGACAATCCCCCTGGGATGGGATGGTAGTAAGAAACACAGAAGAGGGGCTGGAGTGGTGGCTCAGGGGTTGGAGCACTTGCCTGGCATGCACGAGGATCTGGGCACCACGTACACAACTAAAGTGTTGGAGAAACAAAGGCCAGACGAAAAACTAAAATAAAGTTGATTCGTTCTTTTTCTTCCTTTCTTCCTTCCTTTCTTTCTCTCTCTCACTCTCTCTTAAAAAAAAGGGGCTGGAGCGGTGGCTCTGCGGTTTTGGCCCTTTCCTGGTATGCATGAGAACACAGGATCAAACCCCAGCACCACGTACACAACCAAGTGTTGAAATCAACAAAAGCCCACATGAGAAACTGAATAAAATTGATTTTCTCTCTCTCTCAGCAGCAGCAGCAGCAGCAAAGGAGAATGAGAAGGGAAAATGTTTCGTGATCTGAGGTGTAGCGTTTATGCCATGTTATTAGCAATACCAGACTAATACAGGGCAGGGGGCGAAAGTCCAGCCAGGCCCTGGTTCCTTGAGCCTCTGACACCTTCTGGCAAGGCCCAGGTGTCTCCTTGGGACACTGTGGAGAAAGGGAAAGTGTACGGACCTGGTGCCAGACATACACGTGGGCCTTTGGGAGGGGTCCCTTCACCAGTCATGGGATTCTGGCACATCAGGGAACCTCTCTGGGCCTTTCTTCCCCAGGTGACACAGTGGCTGGGTGTTAATCGGAACACTCCATGCCAGTCTCAGGACCCTTGCAGGGTTTCATCTCACAGGTGCCTCCTGATGCGCCCAGCAGCAGCCTCTGCCCAGCTCCTGCGGCCTCCCTTGCTCTGCTCCAGCCGTACCGCCTCCTTGGGTTCCTCCAGCGCACTGTGCGCCCTCCAGGGCCCTTGCCTGGGCGCCCCCGCTGCCTGGCCGTGCTTTCACTCCCCAGCCACAAGCTTGCAAAACTCCTCGGGTCTCTCCTCAAACCTTGGTTCGCTCCGTTCAAAATCCCAGCCGAGAGAGCCCCTCCCGGCTCTTCCTTCCCGCGTGCGTTCATAGCGGTTTCCGCCACGTCTAATTATTACGCACGTTTTAGTTAGCTGTTCAGGATCTGCCTCCCCCCAGAGTGCCTGGTCCCAGAGGGCACGGAGGGCGCTGGAGGGCGCTGGACCAGGGTAGAAGCTCAGCATGACTCAGGCTGAGGTGGGGACAGTCCAAGGCTTCCTGGAAACCCTCAGGCCCTGCAGACCCACACACTAGTGGGGCTGGAAGGAAGGAGGGGGACAGGATAGGGAGGGCCGTCAAGAGACTCCTCCGGCAGAGGCAGCTGCTGTGGCCCTGGGGCCAGGAGAGTCTTAAGAGCCAGCAGGCCTCTTGTGGTATGCTCAGAGAAATTGAGGCCTGGGTCCCCCAGCAGGCCCCCAGCAGCTCTGGACTTCCTGCACAGATCCTGCTTGGTGCAGGGGATAAGCCCCACTTTGTAGGGTGGACCCCTAAGCTGCAGCCTCCGTTGCTAAACACACAGTTCAGCCTGGGCTCTGGCCTGTTTCCCTTCCTGGCCCTACAATCCCTATGGCGCTAGGGCCCCAGCTGCCACTCAGCTCTCCTTGGGGACCTCCACACCCTGCCCACCCATCCTATCTGGACAAATCAAATGAAACTTGCTGGCTGTCTGACCTTACACCGACACTGCCTGGAGATGTCCCCTCACCACCCTTACCCATCCCACCTGGTCTCACAGCCTCTTGAAAGTCACCTGCCTCTACCACATCCCCAGGGAGTCCTGGCGTCGTCAACAACCCCTCCCTTCAGCAAGTGGAGAATCCTTCCATCAGGTGAATCTGACAAGCCAGATGATACCTCCCATGCTCCCTACAATCCTGAGAAGTTGTCAGGCCCACCCACGGGGCACCCTGGGCCTATTTCCCACCAGCTGGCTCCGTTTTGCATTCCAGCCGTGAGGAATTTCCTTCACTTCCTCCCACCCCCAAGTTCTTGCTTCTGGGCTGTCCCCTACCTTGTGACAGTTTTTGCTTTTCCCTCCTCCCAGATTCTCCCATGACTCCTGCTGCTCATCCTCCTGCCCTGGGCACAGGGCTGTGCTCCAGGAAGCCCTCCCTCACCCCCAGGCCTTGGTAGACAGCCTTGACCTGGGCTCACAGAAGTCTGTTTCCTTGTTGCGCCCCATCAGATGAGCTGAGTCAGCCCCGAGGGTTTAAGGCCGGCTGGCAGGGCCCGCAGGGGCAGGAGCAGGCTCGGAGGAGGAGGATCGGTAGTCACTGGCATGTCACCCAGCTGGTCAGTGTCTGAACCAAGTTCCAAGCCCAAGCCTAGTGGGACACACCAGGAGGTAACCCCCAGCCCTGCGTCCAGCGCTTCCTCCTTTCCATCTGCCTCCTCGCTTCCACTGGCGGAGATGTTGCAGACACCAGAACGGGAGGGGCCGAAGCCATCCCATCCACATGACTCTGGGCCCGAGTTTCAGTCCCATCCCTGTTCTTCTCTAGGCTGTGTGACCTTGGGCAAGCCGCTCAGCTTCCCTGGCTCTGCACTTTCCCATCTGTAGGAACCGAACAGCACCTGCTTCCTGGAGGTTGGACTTCGCAGGGATGAGGCCCACGGCCAGCACTGGGGTTATGCTCTGATTCAGCATCTCCCAGCTGGCCAGGGTCACCCAGGGAACTGTGGGAAAGTCCTTAGAGGCCATTTGATCCACTTCCTTATTTTACCCAAGGGGAGGTAGAGACCGAGAGGGGAGCCCTTTGCCTAAAGTCCCATAGCTGGTGAGTGGCTGCCTCCCTACAGTGAACCCTGCTTCCTTCATACTTTTATCTCCCTGGCCCTCCTGACAACTCTGCAGGGATGCCCAGAGAGGGCAAAAGAGTGATCCAGAACCACACAGTCAACACAGGCAATAGCCCAGGACTGAGGCCACACTGGGCCACGTGCCTCCACATAGTAGGCCCTGGCAGAGCTCCGTCCCTGCATCCTGTTTCTTTCCTCCTACACAAGGAGAGCTGGCCTTGACAGTCTCCAAGGCCACCTCAGCTCTGGTATGCCAAGACTTGTGTTAGGCCTGCTACGAATAAGATATTCAAATGACACTGAAGTACCCAGGTCCCCCTTGCCAGCCATGTGGGGAGCCAGTGTGTTGAGTGATGTCTGTGCAGTCTAGACTATACCAAGAGACCCACCAGGAGAGGAAAACCTCTCCTGGCACAGGCTAACTGAGCCTGTTAGGTGCTGGGTGCTGGTGCTGAGTACTGGGTGCTGTGCTTGATACAGAACCCTGGTCTCATAGCCTGGTGCCTCACACAGGTGATTTTTTTCCTCTCTGGGACCTGGTCTTCTCATTTGTAAAGTGGAGGAGGATCACACTAGTATTATAAAGTTGATCAGGAGTTGTGCATGATTGGCTTACCCTACGTCACCCCCATCCCCAGCTCTATCCCCAGTGAGGTAAGACAGCCCCTGAACCTTTCTCAAAGCTACTCTGTTTTCCACTGAGCTAGGAGACAGCCTCAGAATCCTTCTCAACACAGCCTTGATCAAGCCCGAGAGGTGGAGCCGGCTAGGTACTGCTAATGCTGGCTGAGGTTCTAAGACTCTTAAGGCCCTAGGAGGGCTTTGAGCCGGCTCCTCCCTCCTCTCCTCCATCCCCTCCTGCCTTAGCCTCACCCGCCTCAACCGCATCCTGGCTGTTCGTGGGGGCACCCACGTTTGCCCAGGAATGTCCTAACTCAGCAAAGTTAGGCAATTGCAGAGGCGAAGTCACAACAATGGGGAACTTTGGGATCGCCTTGGGCTTTCAACTTCCAGGCCCAGGCCAGGGCTTCCAGGACATAAGCCAAGGGGCCTAGGTCCTCCACTCTACCAGGCTGGCTGACCTGGGATCCTGCACCTCCCAGCTGCTTCTCTCTTCCTTCAGCAGCCACAGAGCTGACCTCCAGGTCTGGCTTCCTAACACTCCCTGGAGGTCCAGCAGTGAGCAGGCTCTTGGACTGACGGCTGGCCAGTCAGGGACCACAAACCCTCCTCCACCCCCTGCCCTGGGCCCCAGGCCACTCCAGAGACACCCTATAGACAGGCCCACCCACCAGCAAAGGCTCCTCCCTGGCTGCTGACCCATCTTGCTTGCTCTGTGAGGACAGAGGGAAAAAATGTGTTTTCCTGGGACTTGGCAGGGAGGGCTGGTAGAGCCTCCTCCCAGTTGGAAGGGAGCAAGGCTGGAAGAACAGACAAGACAGGGAAGCAATGGCCTGGGGTAACGCCCCCTGTCCTACCGCCCAGTGGCTTTGGGCATGTCACTCCATCTCTTTGGACCTTGGCTTCCAACATACCTAACTTCCCCAGAGCCTAGGGTAGCTCCTACAGTAACGATCTCTGAGTTTAAAATGTCAAATTCTAGCCCAGAATGGAGCTCCAAGACCATCAGAAAAGAGTAGGCCCTGGAGGAAGTGATGGAAGTCAGGGAAGGCTTCCTGGAGGCAGAGGCATGAGCACACAATCTCAGTTTTGGTCTCCCTTCTCCACCTGCACAGCCTGGCCACTTCCTCTCTCAGCTGGACCAGGTCCACAGCCGCTCTCTCACTGGCCTTGAGACTTTTTGGCCTTCACCTCCAATCCCGAGGGTGGTCAGAGGGATCATTAACCACACAAAACTACAAACCTGACCGAGACTGGCATGTTTACTAACGCTGTGCTGCTGGCCTCTCCTCCAGCCCACAGAGGGTCCCTGGGGCCTCAACCACGTCTTCTCCCCTTTCTCCCAGGATGACGCTAATAAGGAATGAGCGAACAAGCAGCGGTCCTCCCTGATCTACTGTTTCCCAAAAGGGACAAATGAACCGTGTGATTCTAGATTCTAGATCTATTAATGGCTGAATCCTATTTAATGCTGTAAAAGTTGAGCCTTTGTACGCATGTGTGTACATGTCGGTAAGCATGTGCATATTTTGATACTAGATTTCCTGTTGCTATCTCTGAAGTTGAGCCTGTGTGGAACAAAGGTTCTTGAGCCCTGAAGGATCTGCTCCGTTTGAGGAGACCGCTTTAAACGCCACTGCCCGTGCCCTGATTTTCTGCTTCCCTGGGTTCTCAGGCCTTTTTTCTCCATGTGCCAAGGAACTCTTCAAGGACAGGAAACTCGCGCTCATTTATTCCATCAGTGAACATCCAAACACCTGTTGTGTGCCAGGCTCTGTGCTGGGGGCTCTGGTCCCAAGAGGAATCCCAGCCCCAACCCCCACAGGCTTCACAGACATCACAACCCCACCAGGCTCTGCTAGCTAGTCACCTCCCCAGGGAAGCCTGTCTTGATTGCCCTGGCTAAGTCAGAGCCCTTTTAGATACTTTCAAATCCAAGTGGCACCCCAGCATACCACCCATCTCAGCTGTGGCTTTGAGAGCAGCTTAGTGGCTCTTTCTTCCACACTGTCTACCTGCCGGGCTCCCAGAGGACAGTCTCTGGATCTGGTTTGTCTTTGATCTCACCCCTGCACTTGGTAAGCACTTCCCTGATCCTCTGACCTGGGCCTACCCAGGAATGCTTCCTGCTGAGCTCTGAGGATGCGCCTGCCTGGTTCCTGTGCAAGCCCCCTACTCGAACCCTGCCTGTTCCTGGGTACCCCCAGCCTGGCCTGGGCTTGGCTCTGTTCTCTGACAGTTGCCCTGGAAAACAGACTGTGTGTAGCAGCTGTTAGGTTCCCCAGTTCTACCTGCCATCCACCACCTGGGAGTTGTCTAGTTCCTGCTGCAGGGGAGGAGGTGGGATGTCCTCAGTTGTGGGAGCAGAGTTCATCAGGGCTCAAAGACTCCAAATTAGAGATCACTGGTTCCCATCCCAGCATAGTGCCGCAGGGAGGACGACAGGAAGGGACCTTACACAAATGCAGCTGCACCTCCAGCCCCAGCCCACAGGTGCTTTCCAGGGACTGCTGGGTGGGTGGGGGCAAGGTTGCCTTCACCCCTCCCACTTAACCCTTCTGCAGGAATAACCCCTATCTCCACCGTCTGCTGGTCCTGCAGGCCTGGGGCAGAGTGGGACTCTAGGTCTGCCGGCTGACCCAGGGCCTTAACTAGCCTCAGGACGGGCAGTTCCAGTGCAGGGCAGTCTAATGGTGAACGGAAACTATTAGGAGAGTGGACCTGTTTCACGCCACCCTTCAGGACCCAGCAGGTACAGCCTCAGAGCCTGGGATCCTTCCCCATGCTTCCCCCCACACACCCCCGGGTTTTCTGGCCCTTCCTGTTTCTCTGGAGACTGAGGGGACGGAAGGTCGGAGGTGAGTCCGAAGGGCCTGCCCTCCCCAGAGAGTCCCAAAACCTGGGATCAAGGACCTGGGCTCCAACCCACTTTTGTTACCAGTTCTAGGGAACCACATAAAGGTCTCTGTCTCACCTCACCCCCTGCTCAGCTGGGTGGGGTTTTGATACCTCGGTCCCACCCTGTGGCTGCGGGCGCCCGCCGGCTCTGGGCGGGGGACAAACACTGGAGTCACGTGGCTGCGGCCCTGGGAAACTCCGCGGCTGTGCTGTCTGGTGGGAAGGGGGCGGCTGGGGCGAGAATTCCCGAGCCCGTGTGACCCAGCCGCTTCCTTGCTTGAGTCCCTAACCCGTTTTGCTCCAGCGGTCACCCTGGGGTTCACCCGCTCCGAGGTACACCCGCTAGTATCGGGCCCCAGGGAGTGCGCGGACACACACACACACACACACACACGTACACACACACACTCAACTCACACACACACACGCTTACACACACTCAACTCACGCACACTCACACACGCTCATATGCACTCACGCGCACGCACACTCACGGTCACACACAAACCACGCACACTCACGTACGCTCATATACTCACGCGCACACAGTCACACTCACACACGCGTGCGCACACACGCACACTCACAGTCACACACACGCACGCTCCCCGGGTACAGCGAGCACGCACGCACCGGGCAGGACACCCAGGACGCCCGCCGGGGAACACACGCACGCCCGCCGCCGCGGGACGTAAACAAACCGCGCGCACACGGCGGGCGGGCGGCGGGCCAGCGCTGTCCTCGCCGTCACGTACGAGCACACAGCGCCCCCGCCCGCGATGACGCGCGCCAGCCCGCGCGGCCCCTTCCTCCCCGCTCCGCCGCCTCCCGGCCCCCACCCTGGCCCTCCGGCCTCGGCCCTGTCGCGGTGTCCCCAGACCTCCGCCCCCTCCGGTCCCCACGCCAGCCGACCGGCGATGGACGCACCGGGCACCGACGGCGCGGAAACCCTGCCGCCCGGGGCTGCTGCGCAGCGTCCGGGTCCCGGTCCCCGACCTGCGTTGCTCACCCGCCTCTCGGCCGGCTAGGCCCGGCGCCCTCCGCACGCGCGCGTCCCGCCGCCGTCCCGGCCCGCGCCCCGGTCGTCTCCCCTCGGGTCGGAACCGCGGGCCGCTCCGAGCCGGCCTCCCGGCAGCGCCGCGCCGAGTTTTGTTGTGGAGCGGGCGGCGCAGGGGGCCGGGGCCGCGCAGAGTTGTAAAGCGAGCTTCCCGGAATTACTCACGCACAGGATTCCTTTCATTCATAAAAACCCAGTCATGCGGTGACGTCACCGCCAAGCCGCCCCCGCGCCCGGAGCTGCCCAGGGTGCCTCGGCCCCGCCCGCCGGCCCCGCCCCCGGGCCCCCGCGCTGCCAGGGTCTTCGGTCCCCGTGCCAGGGCTCAAAAGTGCATTCGCGTTACAGCTCGGGAGAGCCGCGTGGTGAAGGTGTGGTTGGCTTCATTCCACCGGCGACCGTCCGGGCCTCTTTTCCAGACCTACACCCCCTGCCTGCATGACCTCATCCAGTCCCGTGGTTGTAAAGGCAGCCTGTGCGTCTGTGAGTCCCAGACTGGTATTTACGGAGCGAACACCTTCTCTGAGCTCCCAACTTGTAGCCGAGTGCCCGTTCCACGCCTCCACGTGGGTGCCAGATGGGGACTGCAAACACAACATGACCAAAATCCAGCTCCTGATCCTCGACCCTACCTCTGGCTCCCCCAAGTCATGTCCACCACGTTGGGTTGTTAAAGTCTCCTCCGTCCTCCCTGGTTCTCCCAGCCTCCTCAAATCATGCCCAACTAGCTCTGCCTCCTTCCGTGCTGCACAGAACCAGCTCAAACCATCTCCAGTCTCCCTACTTTGCTCCTAAAGCCAGCCAGCCAGCCAGCCTGCCTGCCTGCCTCCTTCCCTCCCTGCCTCCCTCCCTCCCTTCCTTTCTTCCTCTGGGGATGGAATTCAGGATCTTGCCACATGCAAGGCAAGCACTGTACCACTGAACTACATCCTCAGCGCCCCCACCACCATTTTTTTTTTTAATCCCTAAAGGCTTTCTTCATGTACCAGCCAATGTTCTTTTCAAAACAAAGATCAGATTGTTCAACAGGGCCCAGTGACACCCGTGATTCCACCTATTTCGGAGGCTAAGGCAGGAGGTTTATAGAACCCTAACCATCTGGCCTCACCTCTGCCACTGTCCTCAGCCACACAATCTGATCCCCCAAAGCACCAACTTCATTCCTGCCACAGGCTCTCTGGACATTCTGTATACTCTCCTGCTAACTTACCTGGCTTTTTCTCACCTATAAGTTTAGCTCAGATGTCACTATTTTAAAGAGGCCTTGGGTAAAGGAGTCTTCACCTCTGAAGTTTATTTTTAGGATATTTCTATGTGTGTTTGCCTACTATTTATTGTCTCTGTTCCCCAACAGAATGGAAGTGTCTATCTTGTCACTAAAGCATGTATAGTGCCTGAGATAATGTTGGCACATAGTAGGGCCACAAATAAATGCATGTTGAAGGAATAAATGAGTGGAGGCTGAGACTTTGGTTGCTTTGGTCAGCCAGGTGACTTTCTAAAGTCACTCAACTAGGAAGTACAAGACCTGGAATTTGGGGGCTCAGTGGTTAGGGCACTTGCCTGGCATGCGCAAGGATGCGGGTTCAAACCCCAGCACCATGTACACAACAAAGTGTGGCAGCAACAAAAGCCACATTAAAAACTAAATAAAATTGATTCTTTCTTCCTCTCCCTCTCACTGTCCCTCTTTTAAAAAAAAGAACTAGAATTTGCATCCTGGTGTGACTGCTGGTCCAGCTGTTTTGGAGGCAGAAAAGGCCGCATGTGAATGATGGGTGCTGTGGCTGGGAGCCCCCCAAACGAGGTTTTGGAGGCCAAATGCGCGAGGCTCGGCGTTCATCCTCCGTTGCCTTTGCTGACACTCTTCTCACTGCCCCAGGTGACACGCACTGAGTAAGGTACAGGCCCTCAAGGTTCCTTCCCTGCATGGAGTGTGACTGGATCGCAGGGTCCCAGTTAGACTTTCCTGTCTCCCAGCCTTGGTCCTCCCGCCATCGTGACGTCTACTGCTTAATTCGGTTTGCAGTTGGCTTGTAGCTTCCGGAGTGACCAGATGCTGAGCCAGCTTTCTCTAGCACTAAGATAACACCCTGAACCAGTTGCTCCCTGCCCTCCTCTTGCATAGCTGAGAGCCACTCCAGCTACCTCTTGGGGCACAAATGTCCTCGGTTCTAGAGACGACACAACTCTGAGTTGTCTATCTTTTCCACCCCATTTTCCATGAGCTTCTCAAGAACTGAGGACATGTCTGGCACATAGTAGGTGCTCAACTAGTGAATGAATCCAGTGGACCTGTACTACACTCGTGGGCACCATGCCTAGATCCCTTGCCAACAGGGTGGTCAGTGCTTCCTTTTGTACTCTGCAGGGACTGCCCCACAAAAGTGGCTCCCTTTCTGGTCAACGTCAAGGAATATCATATAGGATTGTATTTAAAAGTTGAGCCTGGCATGTGCAAGTTCAAACCCCGCACCACGTACACAGTGAAGTCTCGGAGCAACGAAGGCCACATGAAAAACTAAATAAAAATTGATTCTCTCTCCCTCCCTCTCTCTCTCTCTCTCTCTCTCACACACACACACACACACTGTCCCTCTCTCTTTAAAAAAGAAAAAATTTGAGCAAGGGGTGGGGTGGGGACTGGACCGGTAGCTCAGAGGTTGGAGCGCTTGCCTGGCATGCCCGAGGATCCAGATTCGAACCCCGGCACCACAACTAAGTGTTGGAGAAACAAAGACCAGATGAAAAATGAATAAAATTGGTTTTCTCTCCCTCTCTCTCTCTTTCTCTCCCCACCCCCCTTTCCTCCACCTTCAAAAAAAAAAGAAAAAACAGTTGAACCAGGGCGTGGTGGTGTGGTGGTGTGGTGGCAGATGCCTGTAATCCCAGGTACTGCAGAGGCTGAGACAGGAGGATTGCAAGTTTGAAGTTGACCTCAGCAACTTAGTGAGGCCCTGTCTCAAAATTCAAAAAATTATTATTTATTTTTAAAGAGAGAAGGACAGTGACACAGAGAGAGAATCAATTTTTACTGAGTTTTTCACCTGGCTTTTGTTGCTCTGACACCTTGGTCGTGTAGGTGGTGCTGGGGTTTGAACCTGTGTACTTGCGCATGCCAGGCAAGTGCCATAACCACCAAGCCACCTCTCCAGCCCCCAACATTCAAAAATTTTAAAAAGGGCTGAAGAGGGCTGGAGCGGTGGCTCAGCGGTTTCAGTGCTTGCCTGGCAAGCATGAGGACCCGGGTTCGAACCCCAGCACCATGTACACAACTAAGTGTTGGAGCAACTAAAGCCATGTGAAAAACTAAATAAAGTTGTTTCTCTCTGTGTCTCTCACTGTCCCTCTCTTTGAAAAAAAAAAAAAAGTCTGAAGCTGTAGCTCAGTGGAGGGCATCTCTGAGCTCAATCCCTAGTACCAAATGTGTATATAAATCTCACCAGCAATGGGGCAGGTGGGCTTGTGGCTAGTAGATTAGCTAATAGTATTGTATAGATGTCAGTTTTCTTGTTTTGATGATTGTTCTATGGTAATATAGGAGAAAAAATAAGAAACTATGTTAATGTAGGAGAATGTTCTTGATTTCAGGAAAATGTACACTGAAATATTTAGGGGCAAATGGGCATCATGTCTGCATTTTTTTAAGAGAGAGAGAGAAGAGAGAATCAATTTTATTTAGTTTTTCATCTGGGTTTTGTTTTTCTGACAGTTGTGTGTGTGGTGCTGGGATTCAAACCTGGGTCCTTGTGCATGCCAGGCAAGTGCTCTACTGCTGAGCCACTGCTCCAACCTCTCATGAGTCTGCATTTTACTCTGAAATGATACAGAAAAAATATATGGAGATAGTGTGTAGATGGGATTGTGTAACCCAAAATTTATCTGTCCAAGTTCTATCCCCCAGTACCTCAGAATGTGGCTATATTTGGATGTTAGTGGGGATTTTTTTGTTTGGTTGGGGTTTTTTTTGGTACTAGGGATTGAATATTGAGCCCAGGGGGTCTTAACCACTGAGCCACATTTCCAGCCCTTGAGACACGGTCTGGCCAAGTTGCTTAGGGCCTTGCTAAATTGCTAAGGCTTGTCTCAAATTTATAATCCTCCTGCCTCAGCTTCCTAAGCCACTGGGATTATGGGTACGTTCGCACCTGTAAGTGCCCCTGCCCCTCGATGGATGTTTGGTTTTCAAGGAGGTGAAAAGTAACAGGAAGTCTTTCGGTGGCCCTAATCCCATCTGACCAGTGTCATTAGAAGACAGTTTGGACTCAGAGATGCCTAAGCTGCCCACGCAGGAGAAACCTTGCGAGGACACAGCTGGAAGGTGGCAAGGCTGGGAGAGAGAAAAAAGCAACCACACTCCCACCTTGAGTCCCCAGAGCTGTGGGCCCATGGGCTTCTGCTGCCAGCCACCCCAAGTTGACAGAAGGGGGTATTATAAAGTCAGTGTGCTGAAATATTGACATTTGGGCATCCTGGTGACTTGCATATAGAAAAGCTCTATTATAGCTGAAATTTTTTGAAAAGTTTTTTTCATTATAATTTCATATTTAAGGAAGGGACTCAGTAGTGTGCAGGGTGGAGACCTGGCCCGCTCCCCCGCTGACGTGTCTGTGCTCTATCACCTGGCACCTACTTTCTGAAACAATGGAAGCATTGATGCGGGGGCCTTTGGCGGTGTGTGCCCGATGATAAAGATCAATTATGTTGGGTTAGACAGACACTGTCCTCTAGGATGCGCCCTCTGAGAAACGTGCTCCTCCTAGGGGTGAGTGACTTTGGTGACACTAAGGCAGGGATGACCTCACCCTCCAGAGAGACCTCACCTGTCGCCAATTTCTAGAGAGGGACCCGCCCTCCACCAGTACAGCCCCACAGAACTGTAACTGGCCCAGTGGATTCCCCTCCTGTTCACCTGCCAGGATCAGGGGTCCAAACCACCAAACAGTGCCCTACAGGCTGCTGGCCCGCAGCGGAGGGCCTTGCCCTGTGTGATGCTCGCCGGCTTGATCCAAGCCTTCCTCCGCAATTCAGATTTGCACCCCTGGCTGACTCCATTGGGTGGAGACATTGCAGTCTCCAAGCCTCAGTTTCCCCGTCTGCAAACTGACAGTGTAAGACTAGGTTAGTGGTTTCCAAAAAAACAGAAGCCACACTAAATTTGCTTCAGATGAAGGTCTCTTCTGCAGACTGTCCCATGACGGAAAGGAGCCTGAGGCTGGGCTGCTGGGGAGGAGAGCCAGGGCTGGCTTTAACACCCCCCAAGCCCCATCAAGGGGCTGGGGACGTAGCTCTGTGGCAGAGTCCTCGCCTGCCTGCACACGTTCCTGGGCCTGAGCTACAGCACTAAAAACAAAAAAACTCCAAAACAAATAAAACAAAATAAAAAACCAGTCCCCCCCAAAACCCCCACAGATTCCCCATTGTGGATGGTTCCCTGGTAGCCCTGAGATTTGACTCTGCCTGGGCTCCTGCTCCTGGGACCCTCAGGCTCTGCCTGGCCTCCTGAGCAGGGCAGCCATCCAGCACTGACCAGGTCCCCCATTTCCATGAGCCCCTTGGCTGGTCTGAGTGACCCCCTCAGCCCTGGCGGCAGGACACTTCCACCACAGACCTCACACCAGTTGCTTCTTAGTGGCAATTAATGAGAATTAATGTGATGGTGGCATTCTGCTGTTAACGAGGCGCTTCCTCCGTGCCAGGCAGAGGCTAGGGCTGATGACCCGTTTACCTGTCCTCATTGTGTGTTTTTACTCTTTTTCTCTCACTGCCAGAAAACAAACAACAACAAAACCAGTCTGACCCATGACATTTTGGCGTTTAGACAGCTCAACTTGCCCATGTCCTGAAGCCTTCCCTGGTGAGGCACAGGGGCTCACCAATGATCACCAGCTCAGAGGAAATGGGTCTCCAGCTGCCCTGGACCAACACGCGGTCACCAGTCGCAGCAGCTGGGTGTTCCCATCACCCTGTTGCAATGAGGAAATGGGGACCATTTGAGGTGAGGATCCCAGCCCAAGATCGAACCTCAAGTCCCCACCAGAGGAGCTTGGAGCCAGGAGTAACCCGGGGGGCTTTGCGGGAGAGGCGTCCCCTGAAGCCCCGGAGAGCACCGGGTGCCCACGCACCTAAGACACCTAGGACAAAGCTAATCTTTAATGAGGCACAGAAAGAGACTAACAACAATAACTAAAATAAAACAGAACAATCATCACAATGTCCTGTGAAAAGAGGTCAAGGCGACCGGTCACATTTTCAGAGTACGGTTCAAAGAGAAACCGCAGGCGGAACCCTGCTCGAGTTACCCTTTTTCTCCTGTTCCCCCATCATTTTCCTCCTCTGACAGCATTGTCGTATAGACTGTGTGTCCTGTATCTGAAATGCTTGGAAACCAGAGGTGTTTCAAGGTCTCTGATTGTTTTCTGATTTTAGAATATTTGCATACACATAATGAGACATCTCTGGGCTGAAGTCTAAACTCAGACTTCTTTTGTTTTCTTAGAGAGAGAGAGAGAGAGAGAGAGAGAATCAACTTTATTTAGTTTTTCATGTGGCTTTCGTTGCTCCAACACTTCGTTGTGTATATGGTTTGAACTCCCATCCTTGCACATGCCAGGCAAGCGCTGTAACCGCTGAGCCACCGCCCCAGCCCCTACCTTAATACTTCATATACACCTATCTGCAGAGCCTGAAGGCAATTTTATGTACTATTTATTTATTTTTGGTACAATTGAACCCAGAGGCGCTTCACTGAGCCACATTCCCAGCCTTTTTTATATTTTTATTTTGAGACAGAACCTCACTGAGGCTGGCCTTGAACTTGCCATCCTCCTGCCTCAGCCTCCCGAGCTGCTGGGATCACAGGCGTGCGTCACTGCTCCCAGCTTTATTTGTTTTAAAGTGTGTCTGAGTTTGACTCTGACCGTCATGGGAGGTCAGGTGTGGAATTTTCCACAGGTGGCTTCATGTCAAGCTCACAGGTTCAGATCCTGGAGCACTGAGATTTCAGATGAGAGGTGCTCAGCGCGGCGGCAGAGCGGCCCTGCCTGGGCTGAGTCCTCTCCCTGCCACAGCTTGTCCATCCGTAACCTTAGTGCTGCCATTCTTGCCCACCCCCTCCTGCACCCCAGCTGCTCAGGGTTGTGCAGAGAACCTTCCGTGCCAGCACTGTGAGGGGGTCCTCGCAAGAAGGTCCTTTCCAGGGCCACGGGCTGCAGGTTGCCAGGGGCCCCTCCTTTCATCCCTGTTCCTCAGTGCCCTCTCACCTCGAGCTCACCTGTCGCTGCAGCAGGAAGCTGTCCTTGCCTTGCCCCAAACGCACCTCTGCCCCTTCCTGGGCCCTCACATCCATGCCTTTCCCTCAGCCGTCATCTCCAACAGTCACCCCTGAACCTCACCTTTCACTCCTCCTCACCTCAGCCCCACCCTGTTCTTTCTTTCTTGTTTTATTTTGGTACCAGGGATTGAACCCAGGGGCGCTTAACCACTGAGCCACATTCCCAGCCCTTTTTATATTTTATTTCGAGACAGAGTCTCAAGTTGCTTAGGGCCTCATTTAGTTGCTGAGGCTGGTTTTGAACTTGTGATCCTCCTGCCTCAGCCTCCGGAGCCAAAAGAGCCAAACCGCTGGGATCACAGGTGAGCGCCACTCTACCTGGCTTTTCCTTCCCTTTTATGGCCAGATCCCAACTCAGCTGGGGTCACTGCCTCTGGGTACTGATGCGCTCCCTCCGCACCCCTCACAGAGGGGTTGCTGCCGCCCACCCAGAACTCCTGCTGAGGTCCTTGTTGCTGACTCTAAGGTCCAGTCCAGTCCTGATCGGTGTTATCCTCTTTCCCTCCTTTTATTCTTTAGCTTTCTCCTCCTTTCTTGTTTTGGTACTGGGGATTGATCCCAAGGCCTAACGCATGCTGAGCGAGCCCTACCTACCACTGAGCCACATCCCCAGCGCTTTTTATTGTTTATTTTGAGATACGGTCTTGCTAAATTGCCCAGTCTGGCCTCAAACTTGCAATCCTTCTGCCTCAGCCTCCTGAGTAGCTGGGATTACAAGCTCGTGGCCCCACGCCCAGATTTTCCTCGCTTTTGAAATACTGTATTTAAAGCTCAGATTCTAAAGTTTGGATTCCTCTCACTCTTCCAGTCTCCATCCCTGATTCTTCCTGACCTCCTAATAGGAGTGAGACAGAGACTTGGCCTTGGCCTCTTCTCCCTAGGACATCTGAGGAGTCGCAGATTTCTATCTGGTGCTCACAGCTGCCTCTCCTGGGCCAGATCCACTTCTCCTGCCCTTCCTGGCATGTACAAATCAGCAGTCACAATGGCACACAGGTCACCCTTCCCACCTGTGCCCCTCTCATGGCTCTAACAGGTTGGTGACACCAGCTTTTCCCAGCCGCTCTAGAGAGGGATCTACCTGTGCCCCTCCCTTACTTCCATGATCTTGGAGACCTTGCCTCCTCCATTTCTCTTCTCTTTCTGTCCTCGCCTCTTTCCTCAGCTGTGGCCTTGGTTCAGCCATGGCATCTCTCCCCAGGACAAGTGCAACAGCCTCCTGCTCAGCCTCCCTGCCTCCAGCCTCCATTGCAGAGGAGAGAGGGAGTTTTCTGGACTGAGGATGTAGCTCAGTGGCAGAGCACTTGGTTAGCACAAACTAACCCCAGTACTGAAAGAGAGAGGGAGAGGGAGAGACAGACCTTCCAAAACCTACACTTGGCCTGGCCATTCCTGTACCGCAAAGAGTCCATGGCTCCTCATTTCCTTCAGGACATAATGCAGATACTTCCATGGGCCTCTGCCTGCTTCTGCCTTCTTCATCTCACCCCAGGTGGAGCCACCAGGACCTCTGTCCTCACACACACCACCCACCAGGCAGTCCACCTGCAGATCCCTCCACCCGGAGCATCTTCCCGGCTTGGACTCCCTCTCCTCTGTGGCCTTCCTCCTGCCCAGCGGACTAAGGTTCCTATGTGCAGTAGGAGGTCTGCTGGGTACCTCCGCGTGGCTGGGCATCTCCGCATGGCTGGGCATCTCCGCGAGGCTGGGGACCCCACTGTTCCCCTTTATTGTCCTGCATCCCAGGGACTAGTCCTTCTGTCCTGTGAATGTGTGATTGGAAACAGACTTGTCAGGAGCCCCCTGTGACACAAAAGAGGACCATGAGGACAGCGTGGGGAGCGCTTGCTGGCGGGGTGATGGCTGCCCTGCCTGCTTTCAACTCTGGTCTGCATTCAGCTTAAGACCTCCCTCTCTGTGCCACTCGCGATGCCTCCCGCCTGCCTGCCATCTCCCACCTGCCTCTCCCACCTGCTCTCAACTCCCGAGGCTTCTGGTATCTTCCTCATCCCGCTTCACCTCCTTGAGGGCTCAGAGGGCACCTGGTAGCTATCATGACCAGCACTGTCCTTCTGTGGCTCTGCCCAAGCCCAGCTTTCCCGGGTGATCCAGAGCCGATTGTCCCAAGCTGGGCCAGTCATTGCGCCCAGCTCCTGGCCAGAGCCCACTGGCTCAGGGGTGGACGCACCACCCATGTAGGCTCAGTTAGAGCTCCCACTGGGAACCAAGGGAAGAAGGTCACTATGTCCCCAGCCATGAGTGCGTGGGTTGAAAGGAGCTGTGTCCTTTATTCCTGGGCAGGAGGCTGAGTGCAGAATCAGATGCAGGTGCGGCCAGGCCTGCTCGGCGCTCATCCTGACCCCCTTGCCGATGGCTGCTCCCTCTTCCTCGGATTCTGGGAGTCTCTGGTCACTTTCCAGTTGTTTGTTTACTCACCTGCATTAACTTTGGTCGGGTTTCTGTCACAATCAAGAGTCTGACTTGGGGCTGGAGCAGTGGCTCAGCGGTTATGCGCCTGCCTGGCATCTGCAAGGACGCTGGTTCAAACCCCAGCACACAAGGAAGTCTCAGAGCAACGAAAGCCAAATGAAAAACTAAACAAAATTGATTCTCTCTCTGTCACTGTCCCTTTCTCTTAAAAAAAAAAAAAGTCTCACTCATTCTGATCTTTCTTCTTGGTCCCATAAAACCCTCTCAACTCAGTTCCCCCTGCCAAAAAACTCTGAAATACATTTATATTGTCATGCTAAATTTGTTCATATACACAGGAGAAAGTTTTATGCTGCGGAGTGCCTGGGAACATGGTTTGTAGTTGATTAAGCACCCAGGGGTGCTTAACCGCTGAGCCACATCCACAGCCCTTTTTTTTTTTTAATTTTGAGACAGGGTCTCACAAAGTTGCTCGGGGCCTCACTAAGTTAGCACAGGGTTTCTGTTTCCACAGACAAAACAGAACCCGCAGATCCGCTGCTCCCTCTCTGTGGCCACCTGGGAAACCTGCGTGTCCCACTTCCTTTGAAGTTAGGTTCACCCACGTGGCTTGCTTTGGCCAGTGAGAAGCAGAAGAATCATGTCACCGCTGAGAAGCAGCTTTAAGAGCCAGGACTTGGCTGTCAGAGCTCCCCACTCCCTGCCCCACTGTGGGCAGGTGCCCTCAGCCTGAGTTCCAGGTGACTGTCCCTCCTCACACTGGACACACAGTGTGAACAGACTCATGCTGAGCCAAGGCTGAGCGCTGGCTCCCTGGCCTCTCCTGCCTGATCCGGGTGGCGTGCAGTGCACTGTGGGTTCATGATTGTGA
This sequence comes from Aplodontia rufa, assembly GCA_004027875.1. Lineage (NCBI taxonomy): Eukaryota > Metazoa > Chordata > Mammalia > Rodentia > Aplodontiidae > Aplodontia > Aplodontia rufa. The sequence goes on along the minus strand of PVKS010007447.1, from coordinate 4,356 downwards.
CTGCATTTTCATGAGATTGTCTTAGTCTGCTTGGGCTCCATCATAAAGCGCTGGGGTAATTTGCGGATAGCAGTTCATCGCTCAGTTCTATCCTAGACTGAGACGTTAGCAGGATCCGGTGAGGGCTCCTTCTGCTTCAGAGACAGTGGCTTGTTGCTGTCCTCCCAAGGTGGGCAGTGGGCAGAAGGGGGCAAAAAGGTTCCCTTGAGTCTCTTTCATTTATTTCTTATTATTTTTGTGTTGTGCTGGGTATTGAGTCCAAGGCCTCATGCATGCTAAAAAGTATCTACTATTGAGCTACACCCCCAGCCCTTTAAAAACTATTTTATTTTATTTTATTATTTATTTTTGCTGAGCGAGGTGGTGTATGCCTGTAATCCCAGGGGCTGGGGAGGCTGAGGCAGGAGGATGGAAAGTTCAAAGCCAGCCTCAGCAACTTAGCAAGGCCCTGAGCAACATAGTGAGACCTGTCTCAAAATAAAAAGGGCTGGAGATGTGGCTTAGTGGTTAAACACTCCTGGATTCAATCCCCAGTACCAAAAAAAAATTTTTTTTAAATAGAGGGCTGGAGTGGTGGCTCAGCGGTTATGGCACTTGCCTGGCATGTGCAAGGACCCAGGTTCAAACCCCAGCACCACGTACACAACTAAGTGCTGGAAAAGCGAAAGCCAGGTGAAAACATAAATAAAACGGATCCTCATCTCTCTCCTCTCACCCTCTCCTGGCCTCTTAAACAAAAAATAATAATAAATTTTGAAATAGGCTACGTTGCCCAGGCTGGCTTTGAACTTGCAGTCCTCGCGCCTCAGCCTCCTGAGTACCTGGGACTGCAGGTGTGTGCCACCAGGCCCAGCCTCCAGCCTCTTCTATAAGGGCACTGACCCCATTCTTGAGGGTGGAGGGGTCATGACTTAATCACCCCCAAAGGCCCCACTGAGACAGCTTTAGGAGAGATAGTAAAATGGCTAGGTAGTCAGGACAAAGGGCCCCGTCTAAGAGCTAGCTGGTGGACAGTGATTGACAGGGCATGCTCAGGGCCTTCATATGCAAATGACCACGAGGCACACCTGTGGGAGCAACTACTTTGTCCCAGAGGCGAGACAGGGAAAACTAAGAAATGGGGGTGGACATGGATGGGAACTTGGAAAGAATTGCTACCTATTTTGCATAGATTTCAACCAATGACTTTGGTACTAAGTTTCAATGCCTGCTTTGAATAGGTTTCAACCAATGATGTAGATGCATTTCTCAATGCCTGCTTCACATGAATGTTAATTATGCTCAGACCCCAAATCAATACAACCTCTGGCCTAACCTCCATTAAACGGTGCCCTGCTTCCAGGTACCCCTCTGGCTTGTGGAGTCTCTGCTCTTCTTCCTAAATAAATCCTACTCCTTTTACTCCTCCTTCCGTGGTTGTCCGTGGATTTTATTCTTCAGATTCATGAGACAAGAACCAGGAAGATTGGCGCCGAATTCCCGGGGTGAATTTCCCCCACACCAAGAGCTGCAACACCCAGCTTTAGCTGGAGAATTGCTAACACTTTCGGCTGCAGACACCTGCAGCCAGCCCAGATTCCCAGTTTTAGCTGGGAATGGCTGCAAACACTAGAAGCGGGCTGTTTTGGCTGCTGGAATCTGTAGTGTCCCAGACTCCATTTGCCAACAGGAGCAGAGAATCCTGCCTCATCTCAAAAACCCCGCATCACCACCTCCTCAACACCATCACCTTGGTGGTCAGGTTTCAACACCGAATTTGAGGGGCACACAAGAACTCAGGTCCCAGTTCGCACGGGGTGAGGTCTTCAGCATTCGTTTCTGCCTGGCTTATTCCATTTAACGAGCAGCGCTCCAGTTGCCTTCGTGACTCCGATGACAGCTCGTCCTCCTCTTGGGGCTGACTCATACCCCATTGTGTGGGTGTCCACGTTTTCTTAGTCCATTCATCGGTTGATGGCCGCTTCCTGGTTTCTGTTCCTTGGCTATTGTGAGAAGTGCCGGGGCAGAGCTGGGACCGCGGACCCTGCAGACACGCAGCAAGGGAAAGGTGCTCGGTGTTTTCCCACGGTCACAAGGGTCTGTGGACTTGAGGTGAGTCTGGACTAAGTCACGAACTCCAAGAACAGGAAAAGAGCAGTCTTCAGTATGGCTAAGCCACCCAGAGCGAGGCCGTGCATGCGGCAGGGACTTCATAGATAACAGCCCAGGATGAGGAGCCCGGGAGAAGGAAGAAAGGGAACACTTTATTTGGAATGTCCCACCATAGGCCCCTGTGTCAAAGGCTCGGTCCCCAGCTTGGCGCAGCTAGGAGGTGGTGGAAACTTTAAGAGCTGGGGCTTAGTGGGGTCTTCTGGTCAGTGGCGATTTCCCTTGGAGGGGACAGTAGGACCCGAGCCCCTTTCCCTCTTTCTCTTTCAATTCCCTGCCATAAGGACAGTGACTTTGCTATGTCACAAAACTTGGCGGTGATGGGTTGCTCCTATGCAGGCCTAAAAGCAGGTGTCTGCTGGATCTGGAGTGGAACCTACAAGACCGTAAGCCAAAATCAATCTTTTCTCTTTGTTTTATTTAGTTTCAGTGCCAAGACTCGAACCCAGGGGTGCTGAACTCAGGGGTGCTTGAACCAGGGGTGCTGAACCCAGGGGTGCTTAACCACTGAACCACATCCCCAACACCCTCACTTTTTTTTTTTTAAAAGAGAGATGGACAGTGAGAGAGAGAGAGAGAAATAATTTTTATTTAGTTTTTCACGTGGCTTTCGTTGCTCCGAGACTCCCTTGTGTTCGTGGGTGCTGGGGTTCGAACTCACGTACTCGCACATGCAGGGCAAGCACCGTAAGCGCCGAGCCTCGGCTCCAGCCCCATCCCCAGCCCTTTTTATGTTTTATTTTGAGGCAGGGCTTCGACAAGTTACTGAGGCTCGCTTTGACCATTCCATTCTCTTGCCTCAGCCTCCTGAGAGTCACTGGGATTACAGGCAGCTGCCACCAGGCCCGGCCAACCTTTTCTTCTCTTTTTTTCTTTTTAATTTATTTTTTTATTAGTGCATTAGAGTTGTACATAATGATGGGATTTGTTGTCACATATTCCTAGATGTACACAATACAGCAGTACAATATGGTCAGTATCCTCCAACCCCAGCACCCCTACCTCCCTCCTCCCATCCCCCAATCCCTTGCCTTTCTTCTGGGCCTATATTTTTCCTAAAATACCCAAGTACAGGGTCATAATTCTTATACTTATGAAGAACATTTTTAATATACATGACTGTAGTAAATATAGTGACGTACTTATAAATTCTTAAAATGTGCTTCGCTTTATCTCAGTTCCCACATTTCCCCTTCTCCTCCCTTCCTTGCATCCCTTGTTATTCTCTGATACATTTGACAATAGGATTAAACATTTACATTCTTGTACAGGCATGCAGTATAGCTTGTTCAAACAATTTATGCAGTATCTTGCAGCTGTATCTCACAAATATTAACATATTGCATTTTGTTCTGTGATTCTAATCCATGAGTTTATCTACCTTTCCCCCAAGCCTGGGTTCAGCTCCAGCCTCCACAAATGAAGGAACCAACCTTTTCTCTTTATAAGGTGATTATCTCAGTTTGCTGCAGTAACGGAAAGCTGACTGATGCAGGATGAGGACCTTGCACACTGAGATCCCAGCATTCCGCCGCAGAGCCGTTGCACCCCGCGTTCATCTTGCACATGTGCCGTGTCTGTGCCTGGAGGCCCTCAGCTCAGCATCCCCAACCTTCTCCACCTTCAGAATGCAGATTCCAGCCAGCTCCTTGGCCAAGTTCCCTGGCTCCTGACCTGAGCACCAGCTTCCCTTCAAGTCACACACTGTCCTGTGAGCCCCTGAGCTGGGCTGAGGGTTCCCGAGAGCGAGAAATCCTGGCTTGTCCCCTGGGAATGAGAATGCACCAGTGCTGCCTCACAGCTCAGGGTCACCTGCATTTGCTTCCTTCCTGCAGCGGGCACAAGACCCAGTGGCCCTCTCAGAAGCTGCAAGAGGAGTGCTGTCACATACAGCTGCCTTGCCTCTGTGCCATCCAGTCACCTCTCCCACAGCAGCCCTGGGACTCCCACTTCCAGCAGGACAAGGTCTGCATCCCATCCTGGCACTCTAGACCCTTCCTGGGCGGCCTCGGTGGCTCCTCACTGGCTCCCACGCCAGCAAGACTCAAAACAATCCCTGTAATCTCATGACGTTGACCTTGTCCCATAAGCTTCCTTTTACCTAGGGTATTCTTACTGTCCTTATCCAGCCCGAAAACTCCTATCCAACCTTTGAAACCCAATTTAAGAATGGGGCTTGGTTAAAATGTGTATATATATATAAAATGT